>JAIPRL010000565.1:109986-128813 GCA_025469235.1 Pemphigus obesinymphae
ACAATTTTGTCACGCGTATTGGTCTTTTAGGTGGAAATTTCGTGATTACACAACAATAAAAAGTGATACGGGTACGGGGCTATTTTTAGATTAATTATAAAATGTACATAAATATTTTTAAATTGTTAGATTTTTCTTTTTCATATTATTTCTCAAAAATTGCCTATACAGAACCCCTTAAAAATCGCAGGTGTTGCGGCCTCTTAATATTTTGGTAATCAATAAAGAATAATAATAAGTCATACGAACCATCTACATCTGTAGTAACTGAAACAATTTCTTCATCTACTTCTATGTAACTTCTTTCTAATCTAGCTGAGCATCCTTGTAATGGTACAGATTGGAATGAATTATTTGATTGATTTCCTATTGATCAATATCAAAATGTTTATTCAGTATTTTACCTTATAAATAATATACATTTACCTTGAATATTATCAGGTACAAGCATAACACTGATTTTCTTATCACAAAGACTTTTGGAATTTTTAGACATTGGAGTTTTATTTCTTGGTTTGAGCACATTGGTGATCTTCCTATTAGTACCATCAGGACTTCTCAGGTCTCTATCTTCAGAGGTAACTGAACGTGGAGATGATAAACAGTCCCAGTCTGCAATGATTGCATTTAATTCTTGAGCAAATAACATTTTTCTATCACAGTCATTTAGTCTATCATCTTCATAGTCTGTTTGTATATATAATGGTGTTTGATCAACAGCTGAAGGACCTGGTGATTCACGGCGTTGGAATAGACTCCTTTTAGATGATGGATGTACATTTTCCATATCTTCTTCTTCAGAACAGAATTCATACATTTTATCAGCTATTCTTCTTCGTCTGAACCATTTAAACTTAAGCATACAACTATCATCGTTTTCATCAAAATCATAAATCTTAAAATAATTTTTAAATATTCATTATAATATCAAACCAATAGTAAAGAACATATTATTCATTTTAATTATATTTACCTTTTCAGCATCTTTCAGCCTTAAAAGACGATGATTACTATTATAATTAGGCATTGGGTTTATAGCAGCCATTGTCATATCTTGTTCTTTATCAAACTATAATATAAAATAAATTTAGATTTAAAAAGTATTTATATTTATGTTGGTTACATACAAAACATCGTGTGTCAATATGTCTCCTTTTAACACCTCTTTCTTGGGTATCACTTTTAGTTGCTATTTTATAACCGAATTCAGTCAAATCGTTACTAATCCTGCAAATTAAAATAATAATTTAATACACGATTATTCATTGTTTTATTTTTTACTTTTGGTATATACTTGTGAGCTAATGGAACATTAATGTTTTCTGATTTATCCAATTCAAAATCATTATTCTGATCTAAATTAATATTTAAAACATGAATAAAGTTACATGTGTTGAGCACAATATGATCATCATATTTCAACGACATAGATGGCTCTAGTCGTGGATAAGGATGCGACACTGTGAATGATGTATGTACAGTAAGGCCATGAACAAGGCAAGTATTTCCTGAGTAATACTTGGAAAAATCTATATACAAATCATAATTACAATGTAATACAAATACATCAATTTGCAGCCTTACCTTCATTTCTATGTTCATAGGCTACTGATCTGCAATCTTTACAGTTACTTAAAGATGGTAATGTGGTGACTGTAATATAAATTTTGTGCATGTCACAATCATCATCTTCAGATGTCACACTATATTATTTAGAAATGTGAATACTTAATAACAGTTATACTTATTCAAATTATATATTATTTACCTTTCACCGAAAACTACGATTTTATCAGATCGGTTTGGCCATTGAACAATGTATATATTTAAAAAATCATTGAATTCAGCATTTTCAAATAATGCAATTTCAGAAACTCTAAAAGCTGATTGACCAGGACGAAAAGCCCAAAAATGAAGTTTATACTTCATGTTTAATGAAGACATAAGAGGACCATCAACAATTGCCATATTTTCAGTGTCTGCTATTGTATACGTCAACAGAAATCGACCACATCGAGTTAAACCCATAAACACATGACTAAAAACACAAAAGATTAATAAAAAAAAATTCAATAAAAATATTATTAAAGAACAACTCCAATATTTACTAATTTACTTACTCAGAAATATCTTCTATAATATCTGGTAAAAAAAATTTACAATAATCAGGATTGTCTTTGAATAGGTATTTTGAATTGTTTTTAGAGTTGTATTTATATTGAAAAGTACCATAAATCTGCAAAAATATATTTGCATAAATAAATGACTGCATACAAAAAGTCTCAGATTAAAGTTTCTAAAATTTTGACATTTTTGTACAACCTACATTTAAAAATATATATAGGGTTTACCAGAAAAATTGGAAATTTTAAAATAAAGATTAAAAAATTTAAAATAATTTTAAAATAAATATTTAATAATCGAAACTGTTCTACATAAATATCATTTAAGAAAAAATTATTTAAAAATTACATCAAGATGAATAATAGTTGTTAAACTGAACACTTTCCCATAAAATATTATTGAAAACACTGGGTTTTAACAGGATGGGGCAACATCACATACAGCCTAATCGTTGATAGTAGTTTTAAAACTATTTATTGGCAACTTTCAAAACCGTCTTTTGGAATGTGTTATAAGGAACGTCTTGCACCCTAATGATACAGTTTTTATAACATTATTTTTATTAAATAGCATTTTATTTAGAACAGTTTCCACTATTCAACATATTATTTCAAAATTATTTTTCATTCTTTAATATTCCTTTCAAATTTTCCAGTTTTCCTGAAAAACATATATAAATATAAATAAAAAAATATTATTTCATTGAAATTTAACAAATATAATACTAGTAAAAATAATAATAATTTAATAATAATAAAATTAGGCCAACTATTATTGTATTGTTTTGGTGAATTTGAAATTGCCATTGATAATATGTCGCTTGATCGCTATATCACCTGGCACAAGAACTCACAGGACACGGTTATTTTCAGAAATACTTTTTCAGGAGGAGCAGTTGGACCAAAAATCTATCTACTGCCCGGAAACACGGCATAACATGCAATTTTCATTTGTCCACATTGGAATGAGAAATAGCGGGTATGATCAGACATGCACCTTGTGCAGAGAATGCGGAAGATCTATTGAGTGGGTCCCATTTGGATCTACTTCCAGAAGATGAAGGTGTGAGAATAAAGATACTCAACCCGGCCACAATTTATCAAAATTAATTCATCAGCATGATCCAATACATTATGACCACCAAAGAAATGGAGGAAAGACAACGACAAGTGGAGAAGAGAGTTAAGAAATGGATAGTGAACGTGATAAGAATTCCATGAATTTTGCTGTATACTAAAACGGCAATCTTGAGGGGATAAAGCTTACCACTTTGTGTATATTTATTTTTTACTCAATAAATGATGGTGGCCTCCTTCGGATTGTCACTGAGTATATGAACATTGGCCCTCCGCCGAGGGACAGTTTCGAGAGAGGAGTATAATCGATAACAACCAAAAAAAAAAAATATATAATATAAAAATTGTATACCTATGAGAAAGACTAGAGTACTACACTGTAATTTAATTTATCGTTTTAAAATATAAAGAACCAAATACTGTACTGGTGTGTATTAAATTTAATTGCATTACTACACTACGGCAATTTTATATTTAAGTACAAATATGAATAAAATACTGCATGTAACCTATTTTAACTGATATTTATTCAAAATTGTACATTAGTCATTTTCTATAAACGGAAATAGGTACATTTTAAAACTCCAAAAATGGTAATCCTTTATCCACAATAAAATAAAAAATGATTTAATAAAGTACATAAGTACCTATAAATTATATATACAACTGTAGTTTTCTTCTCAGTCAATTTTTCAATTTACATTTAGTTTATTAAATTATATTTTTTCAACTGCGTATTATATATATATATATATATTGGGTTTTCAATCGGTAAATGGTTTTTCGTAATATTATTGTTATTTTGTATAAATAATATTATACATTACCTAAATGCATTTTTATAAGAATTATAATTTGAAAATATTTGAATATTTACTGAATTATTTGAATATTCATTTTTCCTGTTATTCAAATAATTCCTATCACTGGTAGGTAGTATAGAATAGCTTCAATAATAGAAAATATGAGAGAGAATCCCTGAGGGAATAGATTGAGATTGCTTAAGCATTTTTTAAGGAGATGATTTAGGCATTAAGATTAGTGAAGGGAATACATGTTAAAGAAGAGATGAAGAAAGAAAAAGAAGTGGGGGTGTAATAAAGAGTGATACGAGATGGGTTGGTGTAATTGAGGATGCAGATCAACTTAAGTGGAAGTGCAGGACTTGGATGGCTGACCCAAAATATCTGTGAAGAAGAAGAAGAAGAAAAAGAAGACTCTACCAATATTCTATCTGACGAGTGAGTGCTTTCAACCCCTAGTTGTCATATTTTTACACACATTGTACATTTAGTAAAATTTTTATAAATTTCTATATCTTGAGATATACCTACTATTGATGATTATCTGCCATATAGATAAATGTGCTTCGGATTTAATTAGTACATATATTTTTTCTGAGCCCAGATATAGTTGGCAAACCTACTATATGTTTAACCTCATGGTTTGAAAATATTATGCTTATCTATTAATTTGTATTATTTGTTTTTTTTTTATTACTTAAAAATTGTATTATTTCGTGGAATTTTAAATGTATGATTATATATACCTATATAATTATTTGATGTTATAATTTTTTTGTTTGAGTCAATATAATGTTTACATAATATATTGTCTTTCTTTTCTTATCCATTTTTATGTAGGTAATAATAATAAATATAAATGAAAATAAATAATATAGGTATAGATATAATAATGGGTATAATTTATCACATATTTAATTTTGCTGGCCGTACTATAGTTAGGTAACCATATAGATTAAATTAATTCAAATAAATTTAATAGTCATTAAAATAGCAATAAAATAAACAAATTTATATTATCACATATTCACTGATACCTATTAATTAAATTAATTTGATAAATATAGATGGTACATAACAAGTGTAAATAATAAAAATATAATACATATAAGATAGTTTAACCATAATCATTAGATGCATGAAAAGGTGATAAGTGGTTCTTAGCACCTCTAGTTTAAAAGCAATCACTCAATAACAAAACATAACAAAAGCACTTTAATATTGAAAAATAACAAAACCGTAAACTAAAATGTAGGTAATCATCAACAATGTATAAGTATATAAATAATAATAATATACATATAAATATAAAATACATAGGTAAGCATTAATTAATTTTGTGAATAGACATAAAGCTACCTCCTATCTATATGATTATAAAAACAATATATTAATTATAGGTACTAAAATAGTACTTACGAATATAATATCAGTTTAGAAGACAGCAGAATTTTGGCTTGTCATAATTAATTTTTATAATTGTATTTAATTATATATTTTTACATGCATTTTATAAGTACTCAAAATATACATAAATATTAATAAATGTACCTATACCTATTTATTATTAATCCTATACATGTTTTTTTCTGAGTTTTTTAACAGAGGTAATTTTAAGTAGACTCACAGTGATAACCTATAAAGTATTATTACCGATTACACAATTTTTCATTAATTCAATAAGTGTATTCTGTATAATGAACAATACAATTTAAAAATTGAAAACATGTACCTAGGTACCTAGTGTATTTTGGGGAGAGTTCAAACTATCTAAACTACCTACATAATTTTAGTAGGTACTTAAATTTACATTCAATGAGCATCTATGACCACAACACTTTTAATAGTACCTATTTTAAAACTGTATAGGGACTTTGTGTTTTCACATTAACGTGTACAGTATTGAACATAGCCATTCTACATAACACATCGACGACATGTAATTCAGTATAGATCAATTGTTGCTCGTGCCAATCATATGGAGTATGTACAACCATAATTTCGTTTACAAGTCAAATTTTGAAATTTCAAGTTTCGATTTTGATTTCAAACGCCAAAGTACAACGCAAGATGATTCACCAAATAAATTCTAAACCAGCGTAAACGAACGCAAACCATTAATTTCATTACCTGGCGGTTATTCAGTTTGTGAATTATTGTATCCGGCGCGATGGACATTTTGATACTACGTTACCGGACGATTGGTGTATAATAATTATTAATTAATTATGTATTTTTTGCTCGCGATATAACGATATTAGGTATCTAACACGTCAGGTTAAACGAACTATAATTTCATCTTGGAAATCGATCTCACGGACAGCCAATTGAACAGACGAGACAATTGTATACCTATGAGACTTTTGTCGACATTTTAAAAAGATTGAAAAACAACGAATAAGAAATAATGTAAGAAGTTGGACAGTGTTTTCAGGCAGTATTTGTAGTTGTAACTTGTAATAGTAGTAGTTTATGCGATAATAAACAAAACATTATTACCAATTTTATTATATTATTATATATATGATAACATATCAATAACTTTTCCATGATTAATAATCATATTATTTTGCGAACAGCGGACAGTGATATCACGAATCTCAATCACAAAATTGAAAATATATAGGTTAGAAAATGTATGCAGAAAATATGTTCAAATATTCAAATATTAGAGACATTCAGTGTATGTTTCTGTTGTTCGCGTGATACATAAATTACAGTCCCTCCTAGGGACTCCCTAGATTCGTCAGTGTACGACATTTTTGCGGGTGAGTAAACTCTATGTTCGAATAACAATTTGAACGCAATAAAACCATGTAAAATTTTAACTTAAAATGTGCTATTTCAAATGTTTCAGATTAATATCTTAGCGATGGGAAACACGGTTTCCGAAGCTCAAAAAAACACAGCACAGAATTTCGTTCAACCGAATGAAATGAACAACAATAGTGCGACTAAAAGTCCACACGACCACATCAAGACTGCGGGTATGAGCCCACCGCCCGAATGTCCTATGCACGTCAAAGTGGACGATCAAAAAGTAGCTGGATGTGCCGTCGCAGGAAGCGCAGACAATATTAATCCACTGAACATGGTAAATAGTTATATCTATGAAGATTCAATATAAAATGTGTAAATAATTATGTATTGTTCTCATCATTTTATTCCATTCAGTATGTTGTTGTGATATGCTATTTTTGGAATTTTGATTGGAAATATTTTGTAATTGAAATAAATTCCAATAATCAGTAACCCCGAAGTCCAAAATAATATGTATGGCAAAATTACCTAATGACTACCCAACCACCCCTGGTCACCACCACATTTTAGTAGGTAAGCATTCACTACATATCATTTACATACATTTTCACGAAAATTCCAGAAATTGCTTTAAAAAAGAGAATATATTAATATATATAATAAATATATTCGGACCCCCCCCCCCCCAAGCCAATTGCAAATATATGGTGGTTGCTATACACAAACATGGACTTCTGTGTTACTGCCAATAACTATTATAATATTCCAATAAATCGTCAGTACACAGCCCAATATGTTATATAAAGAACAAAATAATATGGTTATTATAGAACCTATTAGCTTAAATATACATGTAAGTATAATGAGTAATGACCATACATACTTATAGATTAAAATGTGCTTATTTTTATTAACAGTTTTATTGACATTTTTTTTTATTAAAAACTGAGTAATAAGTAATCACAACTAATATTATTTAATATTTTTATAGACAGACTTAAAAATACTATTTATACATAAATAGTAAATCAAGTAGTAAATGAATGTCTAACCTATGCTCATAGGTACCTAATTAATTTTATTGATGAAACTATTAGTTTTTAAATACCGTACAGCATTAATAAAAATAAAACACTTAAATTACACATTCATTTCTATTAATTAATTTATTTAACCTTTTTGCCTTGAATTTTAAATTTAATAAAAATATCACAATATTATTACATTTCTACTTTATAGTACCTACCTAGGTATTATAAGTATATTATATAGGTAAAATATTTAAAAACTAAATTAAAAAGATAAGTACTTTTTTTATATTTCACTAAATTATCATATTTATACTTTTTATTCTTTTATATTTATGGTTACTATACCTATAGGAAGTGACAATTTCAGCGTCTGACACATTATCTATTTGTGCGCCCTATTCTCAGATTGGTCATAATATCAATAATTATATTTTAATAACGTGTTGCAATCACAACAATATTAGATTTGATTTAATATTTACTACTATAATATTTTTATTAGGTAAGTATACCTACCTATATTTTTATAAATCGGTTTCCTAAATTGTAAATTCTTATATATTTTCCAAATTATCGACGAAATATTGTATATAGTTTAAATTATTATATTAGAAATTTCTTTTCTGAATCATGGCCGGAAACTTCTAACAAAACGATATTGGAGATGCTAGTCAATTTGCTTCAATAATATCTATAAAAATATTATAAACTATACTTACTTGATCACACTCTATTTCAAATTATACATGATATACCATAAGTCAATTTTTTATATTTTATTATACTACACTTATTTTCCTGCTTAGTTTTTATGATTTTGTATTTTAATATTTTAAACTTTCTAATACTATGCAACAGTTTATAATTAATTATATCTAAATTTTTCAATTATTTACTATAATGTTAGGTAATTAGGCATTATCTATTAGAACATTACATAAAGTGTAATAAAGCTAGGAGGGTAATTTCTTTATATTGATAATTGAATAGTAATCACATCTCCAGTCTAATAAGAATTATTTTTATTTTTTTATATTTTATTCAAATGTTAAATTTTAGAAATAATTTCAATACAAAAATGGAATTTCAAATTGAAATAATATCTAAAAAATATTGTATAAATCAAATTTTAATATAGGAAAATATAAAATTAATTATCCTAGTTATTATTATACCATTACTATTACCTTTAGTGTCTTAAAAATTGAAATCTCGACAAATAAAAACTAGCTCTGGTTTATATTAACATTTATATAACATAAAATATTTTTAAGATGAAATTTTTGTTGATAGGTATTAATTAAAAATATAATATTATATAGGGATTTTAAGAAATATAATAAGTACCTAATGATAAATTGTGAAATATTTTTTTCATTTTTATTAACGTGATATTAAAACTTAAAATAAGTTCAAACAATTGGACAATAGTCAGTATTTAAATTTAAAACATTGAAAATAAATATACCTACTAAAAAAAAACATGAAAAATAAGAGAGAACTTAATGGTTTTAAGCTTGTATGCAAAAGCTATAGTTGGCGATTTTTTCGAATCTTATCGACAGAAATGAAACCACAAGAACTCATTTAAGAACCAGTATAAAAATCTTTTTCAAAAATTATGTCCTTTAGATTGTGTCTTCCTCTATGCACTCTTACATTCTGGTGTTAAGGTTTCCCATTACTCGTTGTAATATCTCATGTTATGTAAACAAATAGAACTATTGCTACTGGTCAGACAGTAATCCTAATGAAGTTAATCACCACACTCTTTATACAGCAGTAAGGTCCTGTGTGGTGTAAAAAATGGAAAACCTCAACACCAAAACTAATTACTATGTAGAAATATATAACGTTTATAGAAATTCTAGGGTAAAACATGATATATATTATATATTATATTAAATGTTATGTCATTGAAATTTTATCTTTAAATTGTAGATGCCACCACCAAATCAAAAACCAGCACCTGATCAACCATTCCCCCTACCAACAGATCGAGAAATATCTAATATACCAAAGGCAGACGGAGACTTTTGGGTGTATCCATCTGCTCAAGTTAATAAATATATATATATATATAAAATATAATATGAACTATTTACAAACTATTTAAAAATTGTTTAGATGTTTTGGAATGCAATGTTACGTAAAGGATGGCGTTGGAAAGATGATGATTTATCACCAAAAGATATGGATGTTATAATCAAGATACACAATGTTAACAATGAGCTTGCTTGGCGAGAGGTATTAAAATGGGAAGCATTCCACGCAAATGAATGTATGAATCCAAAGTTGAAGAGTTTTGGTGGAAAAGCTAAAGACTATTCTCCTAGAGCAAGAATACGAAATTGGATGGGATATGAACTTCCTTTTGATAGGCATGATTGGATAGTGGACCGTTGCGGTAGAGAAGTTCGATATATTATTGATTATTACAGTACAGATAATTCACCAAATAAATATCAAGTAGCCGCTTTAGATGTCAGACCCGCTTTAGATTCATTTGAAGCTTTATGGGATCGTACAAAGGTAAAAACACATTTTTTTATTTTTTTTAGTAATTAAACTATCAAGTATAAATTAATTGATTTATATTAACATTTCGTTGAAATTTGTTAATTTTTAGGCAGCTTATTGGAGGTGGCGATTTGAAGCTGAAATGGAAAGAAATATTGCTAACAAAATGGAAGAACTGCGTAAATCTGAAACGTGAATGTTTTTTATTTTTTGTTTATTGTATAGTGTATAGTAGCTTTCTTCCTTAATTAAAATTAAGTAATTTATTAATTACTCCAATTCTTTTAAATTGTATTGCTTAGTTTATAATTTTGTATTCACATTTTTAAGTTAAATGTGATTAAAAACTTTAAAACAAAATAATAAAATTCTTTATATCTTGAATTTTTAGAAATTGACCTTCCTCATACAGTTTTTCATTTTATTTGACAAATGATAAATGAAATAAATGTTGTATTTTTTGTAGTACCTACATATTTTTTGTTTATCAATAAAATTATCAAATTAAATACCTAATTACTTTATTTTTATTTATGTTTTTGAAACTTTAAACACCTATTATTAATTACTTAATATTTTTTTATTAAATACATTTTGTTCTAAAAATTATCGTTATCACATTATGACTTTTATAATATCAGATTTTTTCTAATTATGCATTATTTGTAGATATTTATATACTGCTGTATACCTTTTATGAGTGCATTTAATAGTAAAATATTTAAATATTATTTGCAACAATTTTTGGATGAAGAATTGAAAAACTAATGAGTAAAAAAGTATTAGTATCTAATATTAAATTCCAAAATAGGCATAAATATTTTTAAATATTAACAATACATTTTTGAATTGGTAAATTATAGTTTCGTATATTACATTAAACACATGTTTCTTGACAAAAATTGGTGTCTGTTAAAATTACTGTCTACACAACTAGTTTTGATAAATTTAGTGATTTTTTTTCTAAATGAAAAGTCAGTCAAAAAATTATAGTTACTTTGAATGCCTATATCATAATTCTGAAAATATATTAAGATTCTATAAGTTTATTTTTGGAAATTTATAAGTACTAATATGAAAATCACTCATTCACGTATCCTTGTACTCGTCTTTCTTGAGTATATGATTTTATACCCCTCCCCAATTTCCTTTCCCACTACGTTCTGTTTTTGTTTCTAGCACACAAAAAATAATCAAATTCTTTCTCTTCAAAACTAGTTGACTTTTTGCTTCTGCTTGTCAATGTTCCTACATTCCACATACTTAATTTTACTTTGTACCTATCCTGCGTAATCTACACAAAACTAACCCAAAATACATTGGTGCTTTCCCTAAACTGTTGACATCACAGCCTTTTGGTAGACCTACACATATTATGAATGATGAAATGGTACCACACTATATGTCCAACTGATACTAGTCAGATAACCCCAATCCTTAAGACTGGTTCACACAACAGATATTTTCACCTATTCGGTTTTATTGAATACGAAATAACAATTCACATGGTAAATTATTCGATTCAATTTTTGAGCCATGGTGAGGGACGCAGCTCGAAAGCTACATACATTCAAGATTTATTGAATCATAGTGACAAGTTCATGCGGTATACAGGGAAAAAATATTCACGAATACAAGATTTTAGCACGTTTACTCGGTGTGAACGACTTAAAATAATACTCACTGCCACCATTCTATTTGTTAAAATCCTGTATACGGTATATTAGAAAAATATCGTCTTATGAACCTGGCCTTGGCTACCAAGTAGTATGAGCTACTCGTTTGTTTTCCTTGCGCATATCCAAAATGTATTACAAAAACATTTATCAAATAATTAACATCAAAATATATACTATATTAACATATCATATATAAATATTTCAATTTAAAAAAGCAATATATTTTAGAATTAAATGAAAAATTAATTTGTTATAAAACATGTTTGGTAGTGATTCAATGTTATCTACTGTATTATTTTATTCAGGTACAAAGTAAAATATTATTATAACAATAAAATCTTAAGAAAAACAATTAATAATTTTAAAAATATCAAATAACTTCTCCAAGTAACTTGACTTAATACAAAATACTTGTTAAATTTAAATTACATTGTTTTTAAAAAGTAACTTGTATAGTTAGGTATATATAGTTAATAGGTTTTAAAAAATAGCAAGTTAAGTTTGAAGTTATTGAAAAATATAACTTATAACTAACTTTAAAAACCTATCAATCACATAACTGAACTCGTTACTACCCAGTCTTGATATTTATTCAATCGCTCTATCAAGTATATTGTATTATTAAAAATACCAAGAGCATTATAAAAAGTAAAATTCAATGGAAACCTTAAAATTTAATATTTTTTATTTTATTGTTATGATTTTTGTATATTACAACTTTATCTATAGATAATTAATTGGTGGTCATTTTATTATTATTGTTATTACAAACACAGATTATATAAATTAAATTAAATAAATAATAAATATTCATATAATCTGTGTTACAAATTACAATAAAACTTATTCTAATGACATACAGACCACACAAAACTGATTTTTTTTTTACAATTTTATCATCAAGATAATTTCAATAATTCTAATAAAATAAAATAATGACCATATTATATCATTTAACTTTGTTGTTTATGTTCTTAGTTATCCTGTTTTAACTATTAAATAATCTTTTTCAAAAATTAAAAATAGTATACTTAGATCTTAACACCACATTGAACAACCACACATTACACAATATTATGTTTTTACATTGTAAAAAAAAAAAAAAAAAAAAAGGAAAAAGTAAAAATTCCAGAAAATCTATACTTTATTAGTTTTATAAATACAAATAAATCACAGGTATTATTTTTAATAATCACTGTCAGTCAATTCGGCAAAATCTCCAAAAAATGCTGTTATTGAATTCAGCTTTCCATTGATAATATTCTGTTGGATTTCAACCTTTCCATAATCTCTCGCCATCCATAAACACTAAAAAATAATAACAAAGACAGGTGATTATCAATAATTAAACGTAAGACATTTTGAAATCATCACCTACCTCATAAATATTAGTAGTTTTAGGCATATGAAAGGCAATACTTGGAGCAATGGATTTGACTTTATTAAAAATACTATAACCACCACCATTATGATTACCACACATAGTCTCTATGCTATATCTATCTTGATACGAGTATTCTGGTCCTCCCCATGGAGGGGACATAAATACAACATCCGCTTTTAATGTTGGAGCCAAAGTGAACAAATCACCAATAATAAATTGAATCTTATGTGCAACACCATAGACCCTAGCATTACGTTCTGCTAGTTTAATTTTAGCTGGATCTATATCAATTGCTATAACTAAACAAAAATACTGTTTTAGTATGTTTGCCATTTCAACTGAAATAACATTTAACAATACCTAATTTGCACGTTAATGCTAGTTGAATTATATTTCCTCCCGCACCACAAAAAGGGTCCAAAGCTATTAAATTTTTACAACGTTTTGCTATATGATAACTTAATATTTCTGGACACACTGAATAGAAGCTTTCTATAAAAGTAAAAAGAACATAAATACTATTAATTATTATAATGCTTATAATAAAAATAAGCTCAAGAGTATTATATACCATAATCCAATAAAATGCCATCATCAAATCTTGAAAATAGTGTATGTCTTATTGACCAGTATTTTCTTACTAATATTTTTGTTCGTTTTTTAAATAGAGATTTTTCTGTATGGTAACATTCAGATCCATTATTTTGAAATGATCGTTGTTTATTGTGATTCTAAAACATAAAAATGAAATCAATTTAATTGTACAAATTTTTTTGAAATTCGTGGCACATGAGGTATGAATATTAAACAACACATTTTGCAAAAGAGGTACAGAAAGATCTGATCACTTCACTTGCCTTAAAATATAAATTTATGTATTTATAAGTAAAAACAAAAATTATTATACATATAAGTAAAATATTAATAAATCAATTAATAAAAAAGAAAAATTAAATAATTAATTAATAATAAGTATTAATTTATTATTTTTACATTCATATTTATTCATTTTTATTTTATTATGTTTAATAGGTATCTGACTTAGTCGAACCTGCTAGTAAAATAAACTTATTAATTTCATAACTCTTTTGTTTGTTTTTTATAATACTGATTTTTGTTTAACATATATATTTATTTATTTATACCTATATATAAGTATTCTTGTTGATAAATCATTGTAAAAAAATAGACACCAATTTTACCATATATAATCAAAAATAACTGAGAAAAGAATAAGAACAAAAAAAAAAAAAACAGAAGATGGTAAAAGCATTCTGCTCTTCAGATGTCAGTAAGGGTAGACACACTTTCCTTATTGGACAACAGACTCTTGATATTGTATTTAAACAATTGAAAAATGATTCTGAATGGAGTTTTTGTATAATATGAGTATATAACTATTACAATATAGAAGAGTTATATTGAATCAATTGGTAATACAATGTCAATAATTTTTTTTTTCTGTGAACAACTTTTCAATTAGTAGGAGTTGAGTAGAAGTTTTGAGTAAAGGAATTTTTAATGGGAAATTTTGGTTCTAGTTGGAAAGCCTATTCTGCAAGAGTACTAAAATCTTGGTTTTTACAATGAACCATAATTCCATCTAAATTTATGTTTAGAAACCTCCACCTAATGGAAATATTTTATAAATGTATGGAAAGTAACAAATACAATTTGTATGGTAAACTATTTTTTTTTAACACTATTATATATATTTACTACTATATATATTTTTTACCTATTACACTAGAGCTTTACTCAAAACTGTTTTATTGAATGTAATAAAAAATAAAACATGTGTTCCCTTCAGTGAATTAAATTCTTAATTTATTTTAAAAATGTGCACTTTTTTTGTCAGATATCAGTAGAGGTAGAGGTAGGCACTTCATTTGTTGGGTAGATACAGGTAATAGGTATAAGTATAAACTATTGCTTTCAATAAAAAAAAATCATTATAATTAATTTAAAATTTAACATATACACTACCAGTATCAACCCGACAAGAGAAATGCATTTTCTTATTTTTTTATTGAATTAACATTTAATTTACTAAAGAATGACACATATTTTATTTTATTTTTTTATGAACAAATTAATTTAAATGTTTCTTTATGTCTATATACATCCATAACACACAAAATGTATGTCCATAGCAGTAAAAGGGTTAAAAAAAAACATAGCTCAACAATTACAAAAAGGTATCAGTATAAATAATGAACCGTCTCATATATATCGAAGTTTAAACACAATTAATTGCGTGGAGTAAAAAATTGCAGAACATGCTAATACACGATCTAAACTTAGATATCTAATGAAAAATTAACATAAAGTTTGATTGACTTGATATTATCTAATAATAATACATATAAATAAATAGTATCATCAATCCACCACCAACATTCAAAGTAATTTAAAATTAGAGGGATAATTAATTATTTAACCGTGTGGGTTAAACTGAAAATTAATAGAAATTAAAATAGTAAATAATTTATTAATATTATTATTATTAATAAAGTGATGAAATAATATTTTAAAACCAATATTAAATAAAAACATTTACATACCTGATTGTCATCTATATTATGGGAATGGGAGATTGGTGTAGATGATTTAAAGTGATTTGGACTGTTATATTTTCCTCCATTAGCGTTATAATTATCCGAAATATTCATTGAATTCTAAAATTACAAATTGTGTTAAAACATTATAAATACCTAAATAAAAATTTTAAAGTTCAGTGACCAATAATTATTCAATTTCAATAAATGTAAACATTATATTATAATAATAATATATATATATATTATAATAATAATATATATATATAATAAACAATATATTGAATATATATTAAGATGATGCTATACGCCCAATTTTCAAGGATTTTGTATATGCAATTATTATGAAATTTTAAGAAAAATTAAAATCCAACAATTCAAAAATATTTAAATATATTTTTTAAGTAATTTAAAAATAATCTTGTATCAATAACATTTTTAATTGTTGTGAAATTACGATATTTGTTAAAAACCATGTTTTATTTTTATCAACTTAAGAATATTGTATTAAGATGAAATCAAAAATAAATTATAAAGAACAAAATTATCTAACGACTATGTAGCTGATTTGTGATTTATTCATGCTTACACATCTTATAAGCTGTTAAAAAAAATAAAAAAATCTATATTTTAACAACTCATAAAAAGTGTAAAAATGCAAATATATCAAAAATCGGTTACATTAATCGCTAGATTCTTATTAGCTAGAATTTGTTTTTTATTTCATATTATTAACATGTTTATAAGTTGATAAAAATGTAAAATGGTAATGCAAGTTTTTATTGCAAAATTGTCAGCGTGACGTTTTCTTAAATAAGAATTTTATAGGTATACTACCTATATATTTTAAATTAGATAGGTCTAATATTTTACTTAGTTACTTAAATTCCTATAGTAGTATTTAAATTATACAAACATTAAAAATCTGTGTCAAATTTCTGTTCGGATTGTAATCTTTAATATTACGCATATAATAGTATATCTCTGATGGTTTCACTGTATACATTTTTGAATTAGTAAACACTAAACCTATATTTGTAAGAACCTCGAGAATTTTTTGTGGATCTTTGTAAAATAATTTTCTGTAACAAAAACATTAAAATATATATTATTCATTAAACTATCTATAATTTTAGATTAATATTAATTTAAATTGTTAATAGTTAATATACGTCTGTCATGTCTGCCTTGATAATCTGTTATGGTAATTTATTGTTAAGATATTATGATATATATTTTTGATATTTGTTAGTTGATGTATCAAAATTGTATAATAATATACTTTTTTGTTATTTAAAATTTTAATGAAATATTCTTCTTCTACTGCTTCGCCTTCTCTCACAACTATTTAGGATTGGCCACTCTAGTCCTAAAATTCCACTTAACTCTATCTCCTGCATCTTCTTTACTTACCCCTTCCTTCTTCATATCAGTCACCATCCCATCCCCTACCTTTTTTTCAGTCCTTCTCTTCCCCTTTTCCCATTAATATACATTTCCTTTACTAATCTTACTGCCTCAGTCTTTTCCCTCCTTAATACATTCCCAAGCTATCTTAATATATTCTCCCTCACTTTGTCAACTATCAAAGCTACTCCTATACTATCTCTTATATATTCATTCCTTATTTTGTCCTCTCTAGTCAAGTCACTCTACTCATCCACCTTGACATTCTCATTTCTACCACACTTATTTTCTGTTCTATTTTCCCATCTACTGCCCAATATTCTGTTCCATACATAATTGCAGATCTCACCACTATTTTATAAAATTTACCTTTTAACCTAATAGGGATTTTTTTGTCACACAAAACACCTGATGCTTCTCTTCACTTCAATCATCTACACTTAATGCTGTTTTTTATATCCACTTCAAAACCCCCATCTTTCTGTACAACGAACCCTAAATACTTGAACCTCTCAACCTCTTCCACTGCAGCATCCCCACTCAACATTATTTCTAGTCTTTTCCTCTTCCCCCTGTGTTCCTTTTCACCAAAATCATACTCTATATATTCTGTTTTACCCATACTAATCATCATGCCTTTACTTTCAAGAGCTTCCCTCTATTCTTCAAGTCTACCATTCACTTTCTTAGGACTTTCTCCTATCAGCACTATATCATCTGCATCAACATGCACCATGGTACCTCATCCTGTATATCCTTTGTTATTTCTTCCATTACTCTTGTACTCGTCCTTTCATACATATCTTCAATTATATTCACATACACTTTTGGTAATCCTTTCTTTCTTCATTAATACCCACTTCAGGATCTTCTTTGAAATCCTATTATAAACCTTCTCTAAACCAATAAATACCATGTACAATTTCCTTTTTCTCTCTCTGTACTTCTCTACAATCTGTCTTGCACAAAATATTAGCTCCATTGTTGACCTCCCAGGCATAAACCCAAACTGATTTCTGGTAATAATTGTCTCACTTCTTACCCTTCTATATATTATCTTTTCCCAAATCTTCATACTGTAGCTCAATACCCTTAAAATATTGGTACCACACACCTCTCCATCCATATTTATGGAATTTTTCCTTCAACTTGTACCTTATTAAAGAACTTTGTCAGCCATCCTATAGATAAATTCCTAATACTTTCTATACTGGTACTACATCCGTACCACGGCTTTATTTTTTCATTTTTCTCACAGTGCTCCATACTACCTCTTCCCTTATTAAATCCACCATACCCAAATTCTACCCAACTCAATCAAATGCCTCTCTTGTAAATTTTTCATTTAATAATCCCTTAAAATAGTCTTTCCATCTCTTTATCACTTTCTTTTCCTTTGTTAACACCCTCCTATCCTCATCTTTTATACACCAAACATTTCTAAAGTCCCTGGACTGTTTTTCTCTTTCCTTAGCCAGCCTGTAC
>JAIPRL010000566.1:0-128792 GCA_025469235.1 Pemphigus obesinymphae
TTTAAAAATAATATAATTTAAATTTATAAAATAAAATATCTTATATATGGTTTTTGGTTTATGACGTTAATTTCGCCCCCCCCCCCTGAGTTTTCTTAGATGGACGCCCTTGTATAGTTTTATAGTCACATACATTACAATAGAATAACTCATCCAGTTTACATTATATTGTTGTAAAAATCAAGTTAAAAGTTATTTTAAAATATAACTTAACTTTTTCTTTATAGTTTTACATAATATTTTATTATAATTCCAATTCAGTTTTGTCAATTATTTGTATATTTTTTTATAATAATATGTTTAAAGGCGTTTTTAGGTCTTTAATAATATTAGATTTATCTTAAGACAAGTAATGAATTAAATACAACATAATAATATTATAATATCAGCTATATTTAAACTCATTGAACAATATAAATTTTCCGTCTAACCGTCAACAATTCAATTTACTCAATATTAATATCGGAACTTCCAGTCAATTTGATTATTCATGGTTGCTTTTTTTAAGGATTCATCTGTTACATTTTTGCGCCGCCTCAAATATCATTTATCTCTTTCCAGAGTGAATTTTTATTTATATTTTTTTGTTATTTTTACAACACTTTTTATAAACCATTTTTCTTGAATATTTAAATTTAAACTGATTGTACCTATATATTACAATAACAAAAAAATATCTATTAATAATAACAGCATAGAATAAATTAAACATTAATCAAAATTATAAATTAACTGATATAGCATTATATCTATTCTATGTGTTGAAAAATATTTTTCGATTCCGGTTCGGGTTCCGATTTTCAACTCTCAATATATAACATTAAATGATCTATGGAAGTCCTTTTATAGGTTCTTCAAATAGTTAAATTTTTATAGGTTCTAGTACTTAAATTTGAGTGCAATAACCGATTCGTCATGATTTGAATCCAAACCCTTGTCTAATAAAATGGTTAAATATATATTTCGGTAATTTAGGCTGTTCGATTTATTTCTACCAATATATACAATATATTAATAAATATAGGTACCTATCTTTTTTTTATATTATTTTTATAAAATAATATTAAGTATTATAAGTATATAATTAACAAATATATGAATTTAATTTTTAGGCCAAGTGGACTTATGGACACAGAAATCGAAAGGATGTCGATGCAATCATGATTTAGTTAGAAACGATTGTGCTTGCTGTGTACCACAGGGTGGATGTCAATGCGGAGCATTAGCGCCAAACCGATGTGCGCAATGCGGACTGGAACAACATTGCACGAACAGTACGTATTCTGGATTATTCTTAAATGAAACTTATTAAATTATATCTATATTTAAATAGAAAAAATAGACATAGTCTTATAGAGATAGAATGTTAATGGTTTTCTAAAGTAGGAATCTAAAATTTCCTAAAAATATATAAAAATGGCTAAAATTAAAAAACAAAAATACTAGAAAAACATTAATTGATTTTAAAATATAATAAGCTCGTATATTCGAATAGTGTTTGTGTGAATAAGAAAGGATATCATGTTGATAAAATATTCACTTTTATACAATTAGTTTTGATAATTATGTTTCTTTTTAATTTTTATTATTCATGTACTGGTTGAATATATTTTTAATGAGTGATGCTCGTTGCTTGGCTAGCATTTCATATAGGATTAATAGCAGAATGATGCAAATGTAATCAAATTGCTCTGTAAACGTAATATTATTTTTTGACTAATATTTGAAATTTAAATTGCAAATTTTGACAAAAGTTTAAAAAAAAGTTATAATACTATGAAACACGTATTGACAATGAATTGAAAAAAAAAGTCCATGTATTAGTAATTTTATCACATTTATTTACAACCGAAAATCACATAAATTTATTTTTTAGGCATGTCTGATTTAACTTAATTGATTAGCTACTTATCTACGCACGAATTCCAGATTACTCTATTAATTTACTCTTGAAATATGAACGAATAATTCCTTTAATTTCATAGATCGTAATATGTAGGTAAGAGATTTGTCAACAGTAAATTAAAACGTGTTATCTCAAACTGGCACCATTAAACCATAAAATATTATTTTATAATATAGAAAATTACATATACCTACGTATCTAAATTAATTTAATTTTGTATTTATACTTTTTTTGTATTGTTTTATTGTTCAAATGTAACCCTCTTAATGATATAATATATATGGGTTACCTATATAACTTACAACATAATCATGAACACAACTTTAAAATATACGATATCGATTTTAAAATTACTCTTGATAAAAAATATCATATCAATAATAACTAATAATTAAAAGTTCATAAAAAAGCCGAAGAAAATATTAAATGTCTTAATATGTATTGCGACGTAAGCGTCATATGCTTTGAATAATATTTAGTGAGAAAAGTCGATTTTCACTATCAAGTTTATATTTAACATTAATTACTTTTTCAACTTTATTATTATCACTTCCAGCCGTATATGTAGTAATAATTGCACACAAACGCAATCAGATTTTGGAAGTACCTACCTATAGGTACGTAGACATTGCGTCTTTTTTTAAATTAGATGTTTTTTTTTTTCTCTAATAACGTCATTCGTTACTATAATAACGCGTAACTATGTACATTTTACATTGGCTTGTTATCGGTAAAAAGTGCTTCTTTTTCTTCCCTGCCTTTATTATTTCTTCGGTATCCTATCGTACATAAAATAATCTCTAGGTTTTTTTATTTTTATTAAAAAAATTACACGAATACACACGACGTTGCTTGAAATTTTCCGGCGAATTTTATGGGGTTCGAGAATGAACGATTACGCAGTGAGCTGCAGTTACGCATCGCCGTGAGCTCTTCAGACACGACGTATATTCGCGTATCATATAAGTACATCGCGTTCACGCTCGAGTGGCACTTTTCGACAATGCGTCCATTTGTTTGTTACCGATGCACAAAACCAGCTATAATATTTATGGAGAAATGTTGGTACAATATATCGTATGTACATACCCCCACACAATAACAAGCGGAAAATTTTAATATTTTCAAAATATTTGTTGATATACTACGTTTTACATGTTTAAAACGATTTTACAAAAAAAAAAAAAAAAACTCTGTGGTGGGGTGTTATTTTATCAATAATATGTTATTCGTAGTATAAAAATATCATATATCATAAGACATATTTGTTTGATTTTATAATTATTATTATAAGTAGGTATACCTACTTACATAAATTCTAAATTTATTAAAAATTGGATATTCCGTATTAAAAATGTTAACATTATATATTTAGAAAATAGATGTAAAAATGCAGCTTATATGTGTAAAAAGCAAAAAAAAAAAAAATAAAAAATACCAAGTTTTGGTTTTATAATTACAAAAATAAGTTCAAATTACAATAATTCATTATAAAATATAATAGTGAAACGTATTAGTTTACACCGTGGGATTAAAGTAAATAGAAATCCGTTAAAAATAATGACATTTTAACGAGCAACTCATATATGATATGTGTGGTCGAGCGAGTATGTATTATAGATGTTTCGATAGGCACATGTTGCTAGAAAAAAATCTCTGGCCAATATTTTCGGGCCCCAGAATGGCCATGGATCTTTTAGGGATTATTTTTTGTTTATTTTTAGTAAAATATTGAGGGACTTCACCTTTTACGGTACAAATTTTTCAGCTGAGGAATGTGACGGATGTGTATTTTTCTTGTAACGTGTAGACTCTCTAATAGGTGTATTATTTCGCCTTATATTTGTCCTTTACTTTTTTATGCTTGAGAAGATATACCCGAAATTTGTTGGCGAACAAAAAACATAATTTCGTTTTTTACACTATTTTGTTCGGGAACAAATAACCGTATTTCGTCCCTTGCACGTTTTTGTTCGCGAACGAAACCCATACTAAATGTATTTGTTCAGGAATGATATAAGAACGTTCTTCTAGAAATTTTTTTTTTTTGCTATTTACAAAATAGTATCTATATAATATATATTATATATAAATTCTCATATTATGAGTGAGTTGCTATAATTGGATTGGAAATGTTCAATAAATGTACATATTTTTTTATGATGTGATAATTAATAGGTAGTTTCATTGTTTATTTAAAAATAAACAATATTTTGGAATTTTTGGCATAGGCTATTTTACATTTTGCTACTAGTGAAATTGCAAAATAAAAGTTATTCGAAAGAAAGAAAAAAAAAAAGTAAAAGTAAATGAACATTTTGCCAATTTTTTAATATTTACATTTAAGTGTATTTTAGTGTAGTATTTGCCGAGTACTCTACTTGGACTTAAATGCAGTGTATATATATATATATATACATATATATGTACACGTATACATTTATACTGCAACAATATAGTCGCTAAATGCATCGGTTAATTAAGGAATACAAATGATTATCTATGATATACTGGACTATATCCATGCAGGGCCTACACCAGCGCGTATCCAGAATCCAAATGTATAGCGGACCTAATACTCGATATTCAATATCAGTAAAATCGACGTTTGGCCACTACAATCCTTGGTCTATTATTAATAAAACGTTCTTTTAAACAAATATTATAACGATATTTATATGCGTCCCGTGTGGCCCTGTAAAATATATCTCAACAACGTCTATATGACATAAGTGCCAATGGTACAAAAATGACATATCATTTGCGCCAAAATTTGTAGGACATATAAGCGCTAATCTAATATTATATATACCTGTTATACCCAACATATGATATAAGCGACAGGATTAGAAATTAAAATATTAAATAAATATAAATATAATAAATTGGTTGATTTTATAAAAAAATGTCAATAATAAATTGAAATACGCATACAAATAAATATAAATTTAATAAATCGGTTGATTTTTTAACCCCACTTTTTTCACATATTCTATTCAATCTATTTCACCAACCTGGTATTTTAAGATTAAACGTTTCGAGTTTTCCAACGATATAGTTCTAAATTTAATATCTGTTAGTTATCTGATATTTAATATCTATTAACCGTGGCACACAGGTACCTAGGATTTTGGCGCTTATGTCTTTCACCGTAAACAACCAAACTTAGTGAACACCACGAAAGAAATACCTAAGTAAAAATATTGATTCGTTTAAATTTGACGATATTTCTTTAGTCCATTTTAAGTCTTTAATCAGTTTGAAGTATTGTGAAATTGCGTTGTGCGTTGTGAATTCGCGAAATTTTCTATAAAAATAAGTAAGTATATATTATAAAAATTAATATGTTCCGAGAGTATTCAAAAAAAGATTATAAGTAACTACTATAGTTTCGACCGTAAGTCATTATTAGGTATAATCTTTTTTTGAATTCTTTCGGTACATATTATTTTTGTATATATTATTTTTTATAATGTATATTAATTTTACTTATATATATATATATATATTTGTTTTTATAAGAATATTCAATTTTTTAAATTAATTATTTTTAAAATGTTTTAATTTTAAATACATAAATTATGTAGTTGTTTATTATTCAATAGGTTGATTGATAGAGGAACGCGTTTTATACTGGATATTTAATTTAAAATATACACGTTATGGACACGTTTTTTTATTTCCTATGCTTTCGTTTGAAACAGGGGGGGGGGGGTAGTTATAATATTTAATTTGCAATACTGCTGAGGCTTTAGGATATTTTTTTAGTTTAATATCACTGAAAATCAACAATTTCAATTAAAAAAATGAAAATAAAATCCTATATTGTATGCGGTAAGCGTCGGACGTGAATATCATATAAGAGAGCATATGTTTCCACTCATAAAATACAGAACATATAATAGTCAATAAAAGCAATACTGATAGGCGATAGCTATACTGGATGTTGATACCAATTACTGGTATTCATTTGTATCAGATGTTAGAAATGTAATATTATCACGAATATTTACGATCCTCATTGACCATCTAGATCAATGTGATAATAGTGACTGTTCATTATCTTAAATTATGCTTTTTGCTTCTTATCAGACAAATATCCACAGAATATACGTTATATTACTGAAAATATCATGATTTTAATTAAGTAATATAAGATGTTAGCCCCCATGCTTCCAACTTCCAAAGTTATCAAAATCACTTCGTCGAAAACAATAAATTGTAAAACAGTACTATACTGTAGACCAGATATAAATGAATGTACGAGAAATCAGTAAAATATAATAAAAAATAAATGAATAAATAATGAGCGAGTATTGTGTAGAACATATATAATGGGTTTTTAATTTTCATTATGTAGTGACTGATAAAAATAAAGAATAATTCACAGGTAAAAAGATAGTTTAAAACACAATTAGTTAATTTACACTGCAAAGCAATTATGTATATTGCGTATTGATTATTTACTTTTGTTAATGACATTTTTAATAGTTTTTCTTATGAATGAAAGCTGTATTGATTTGCTAAACTTTTTACTTCTACGAAATCATTGTTCGCTTTTTGAACTTTTTGAATCTTGAGATAGTACTTTAATTATATACGTACACAAGTCGAACTTTTAAAAATTGAATTTCTTTATCTTTCAAAACCTATATCATGTCACCATGCTGAGAAACTTATAGAACTTTATTATTAAACGACTTTATTTGTGTCCTTAGATTTAATTGCAGTATCTGGAAAGCCTTTTGAAATTGTATTTGTATTTCATTAGCGAAACCTGATATTACCAAAACACCGTCACATATCTAGATGGTATTTTAATATCTAGATCAATTAAATTTCAAAATGTAACAACAAAGTTTTTAAATGTTATTTCATATGAATATAAAAACATTTTTATTCTATTTTTAAGACTTATAATGTACATATAATTTAATTCTTTAAATTTTAAAAGCATAATAGTAAGCTTAATTTTACAAAACCTACCTTTGGAAATGTCAGTGTTTGGGAGAGAAACAATGTTATATTAACTATTGATTTATTATTAATGTTTTCGACAAGTTCAAGTTCTAAAACTATAACTACATTCTATTTATTACTCTGATAAGTTTTTAATGCATTAATTATATTATTATAAAAATGCTGTCAAATTCAACATAACCTCCAGATAGACTAGACCTTAACTCACAATCGAGTGTATTGTCGAAATCGTACCTTTCGAACATATAAAAATCATCCGAAAACCTATGAAATAATATATGTGCTACTTGGTACTTAAGAAATCTGTTTTTTTTTTTTATATTTAATATATAGCCAAATACTCTTTTAGGAAAGAGTTTGCACTTTTTCTGCGTTTTGTTTAATATTTAAATCAATATTCGTCCTATAAAACACACTGCCGTGTATGGAATAATATTTTTGTTCGCAAAATATGCTTTTAAAATAAATAAAATAAGGTAAAACGTAATAAAGAACACAACCGTATGCATTAAATAATCGATTTCAAAATATAACTTTTACCCAAACGTATAATATATGACTGAAATTTTTTTAATTATTTAAAAAAAACCTCATTTATACAACCATCACGTAGAGTGATGTCATGTCATGTCATGTTTAACGCTTCTGTTATTAATCAAAGAACATTTAAACGGGATATGTTTGAAACAAAACCACATCGTTTAAGTTTAATCGCCGTTGAAAATTAATATAATCGTCAAGAATAATCAAAAAACACAAAATGCAACAATAATATTTATTCCAATAATAATATACTCGTAGTAAACGGGAATCTAATTAATAAAACGTTATTTTTTAGTTGATATCATCTGTTGTATAATATAGCCAAAAAGCAAATATAACGTATAACTGTGTGCACTTTTGCGTGCGCTAAACAATTATTATAACAACAGTATACATAATATTAGCTCATAATTTATGCGTAACAACGATTTATAATAATTATAACAATTATTACATACATATTTACATACCTACTCCTCCCGACTCCCATTAGAATTACAATATCGTATCTGAGTATTTCTCGGTGGTTCTTATTAGCGTTTTGAAATAAATTTATCAATTTAAACAAAAAAATTTTTAAGATTATAAAGTGAACAAACATGTAGTTAATAAAAATTAAATTTTGAAATCTATGGAGGAAATGACAGCACTTTTGGAAGAAATGTAATTTTCATTAGTCGATCGGACTACTACACGATTAGACACGGGAGCTGAAGTTTTTAAGTCGGAGGCAAGTATATTTCTTTGTAATTGGATATGGAAGGATAGTTAAGCAGATGGTTAAAGTTACGTGAATGTATAGACAACATTCGATACAGATGAGGGAAACGTTAAGACTTAATTTAAAAGTGTCCCGCGGGAGAAGATTATATGGATTTTACGGAGACGGCAATATGAGAAAATGAATTGACGTGTTAGGTGGAAATTACGGAACCGAGGATGTTTAAGGATCTAGGATATTCATTCTTTGTAATTATGGAAGAATAAGTTAGAAGTAGATTAGTCCATAGATTTTGCAGGGATGATGATTAAACATAATTTAAACTTTGAAAACCGTTTCCTAAAAACACAAGGTAATCAGTAAAGTTTATCAGAAGCAGTACCTAACCCGCGATCATCCTAAATAATATGTATTTTTAGTAACCTTTAAGATTACTGTGGTGACCGTTTCAGAATTACGTAATGTTATAATATACTTAGATTTTTAGACATTAATATATTAATTGTTAATTGTGGGCACGATTTAAATAGTCGGGAATTACTCCAATTGTAATTATCTAATACTCATCAACTTTCGATTTTTCAATATCACTATAGGTACACATACTTACAGTTTTAAAAATTGATTTATAACGTTTTTATATGTTTATCAAAATAATATTAATTATATAATATTTATGTACATTATCTATACCATGAACTTTCGGCATCTTTGATTATGACAAATGTAAAAATGTAAAAGTTGTAAGCGATTTAAAAAATTTACCATAAAACATTTAATCAATAAAATGGGATAAATTGTGTGTTCTATAATTTCTAAGATCTTTAAAATCAGATTTCTGAAATCCATATACCTATACTTACTGGAATCTAGATTACATGATGTGTAAATAAGATAAATATAACATTAATATATTATATAATGAGTATTTGAAACTATTTATATTATTATATTATATACCCGAAGTCAATAAAAAAACAAAAACATTTTTGGTATGCGCTGACAACTCAGTTGTTGAAATACGTATAAACAAAATAAAAAGTGTATAATATTGTAACTTCGGGTATCTATATAATATAATAAATATAACGTATTTTTATTTTGATATACTTATAAAAATAGTTTTATTTCACAATTTTTGATATAAACAACTTTAGTTTTAAAATGTATTAAATTTATTAAAACATTTTATAATTATTTAACCTATAATAAAATTAATCGTTTTCGTTTATCATACAAGACAGTGATAATATCAGAACGTCCGTCGTTTTCAATAACAATTTTACCTTGAAAATATAAGATAATAGTAGGATATGGATGTATTTTAAATACAAAAATCGTTAGATGGATGGTTTTGAAATCTATAATTATTTGTCCTGTATAATTATTTAGATAATTTATAGGCTATTCTTTAATGTGAAATATTTTCTGCATATGAAAAAAAAATTCTTTGAAAATATACACTTGTAGCCAATTTTGATAAAGATTTTGTATAAATACTAAAATTTACGATACAAAAATCGATATATTCTATATAGTTATATTAAAATAGTACAAAGAGGTCAAAAAGTATATTCTGAAATAATAACAGTTTTATCTCGTGTATATAGTTTTCGGCCGGACGAAATGGAATTTTGGCACAAAATCAAAAGCATAATATATATTTCAGACGACAGAACTTCGGAAATAGAATAATGTGGAAAAATATAAATTGTAAAAGTGTACCTTGACGTATTTTTTCTATTTCCTTCCTATATATAGAATATTTTTGATACATTCAAATGTATAAATATTTGAATTAAAATACAAATTATTTTTGTGGGAGAATATTTTACCTCGAAAGGAAACAGTATACCTAATTAATTACTCCATATCAATTTCAAAATTACAAGTATGATAATATATAGGTATAATAAAGATAAATATTTAATAATATACATAATTATAAAATAACCTTGAATTATATAAATCGTTTTTAGGTTTGAGACGGTAGGTATCTATTAAATTATTTTATATTGTACAAATGTAAAAATAATATTAATTGATTATATTTATTAATTTCCTATAGACGCCAATAACAACACTAATCAATATTATTAAGTAAATTAATTAAATTATTTACACATGGTTTTGTAACTATGTTGTGAATTGCAATAACCTAAAAATATTTTTGTTATACAATTGTTTTATAATTATATTATACAAAAAGTCAAAGAAAATTTTTCCAAAAATGATCAAATTTTATTGACGGAGAACAAATGTAGTTATTTATTTATACTATCATTAAAGATAGGTATAATATACCAATACAGTACATGATTTGGTCTTTGAATTTGGAATAAAAAAATTAATATATTTATATAATATTTTAAACTAAAATTGATTATTATATATTTAATTCGTTTAAGTGGAATTAAAATAGAATAAACAATCCATTCTATAGAAATATTATTATACTTTTGTTTTTATTTTATTCATCGTTTCAATGATAATGCTTGTTTTTTCGTATTACTCTGTACTAAAATATGAATTATACTTTCATAAAATGTCAACATTCGTTACTATTCTACAGTTTATAAAGTCGACTATTGTAGTTTCCCATTAACTTTAAAATTAAAGAACTTAAATTGTATTAAATTATTATGTGTATGAAAAAACACTTTTCTTACATTTCGCTGAGTCATAAATAACTAAATATATTATTACGTATTATATACAATATGTAACTATATATTCAAAATATTGTACATAATATTTATTTGCATTAGGAATGATATACGTCGTATTTAATTATTATAATTTTTATACAACTTCTTGGGAACTATAGTTTTATGTTTCAAAGTTTTGAAAAGTGAAGTGAAACATTATAATATTATATCGAAAAAGTAAAACATTAAATATGAAATTCGTATAAAATATAAATATATTGTAAAATAGATAATTTCATAATATAAAATATTCGGTTGAACCGGCTTGAAACCAATATAGGTTTTCATGGTTTCTGGTTTCCGGTATTTTTATTTTCCATTGTTTTGTTAATTTTATCGGTTTACAAAAAACTCTAACATTATTTTTTTTTGTTTTTAGTTGAGAGGTATACGGTAAACTTAAACTGAGTTATTAAAAATGTGATTATTTAACGTTATTATTGATCAAAAGTTTTAAGTTCATATATATAAGTACCTCATATTATATAGATACCTTATATTCATGTTGTTTCCCACGGTCCAGACATCCATACGCCAGTCCATCCATAAGTCCTATCAATTCGTTATTATAGTTTCTATAAAAAACATAGTTATAATAATATGATATTTTTCTATAATACATCATTTTTAAAGTGAAAAAGTAGTCTTGACGAGATACTGCCTTTTCATTTAGTTAATCGTTTAGTATAATAATTGGAGTGATATAAAACGAGAAATCCAAAACACTCAGTTTGTTATTCTTAAGGTCTGACTATATAGGTAGGTACGTCTTACGGTCCTTATAATTCATTGCTGTAGTCACCAATATAAATATTATTTCTAATTTGTATTAATTTGTTGGCTTTAGGTATTTGTGTATAATACAGCCCCTAAAATTGTGTGTAGTACGAAAAGTTCAAATTGTAGTGCGAAATTAACAAGTGTGTTAATCAAATTAGGAAATTATACATTTCTATATATATTATAATTTTGACGAGAAAAATAAAAAAAAAATTGATTAAATGTGTTGTACGAAAATCAGAATATTTTAGGGCCTGGTATAATATATTAAATCGTTTATGAAATTATACAGTTTATTGTTTTTCCTAATTAAAACACTAACTAAAAAATACGTATAAGAAACGGAGAAACACTCGCAGAGTGAACTATTCTTAAATGGTTAACCATATGTTTAAATGTGGGATCTTACTATCTAGTAATATTTAATATGTAGCTATATTTATCCATTCAATCAAACAAATTAAAACTGAATTTCTTACACAACACATAAAATACTTATTTATATATAATAATATATATTAATTTATATATAATAATTTATATTAATTTATATATAATAATTTATATTAATTTATATATAATAATTTATATAGGAATAAATATATAATAATACTTTATTAATTATAAACATTAAAAAATAAAATTAGTTAACATAAATAAGTTAACAGGCTTTTACAATGATTTTTTTTCAAAGGGTTTCTAAAAATAAAATATTTTGGTTTAGGTTTTGGGTAACCGTGATATTATAGTATAGTAATTAAGGAAAGTCCTTTAGAATTTTCTTAACCCGTTATAATCTATTTTTCAAAAATTGCATCTCATTTATATATTACTATTCTTGTTATTGAATGTAATCAATAAATATAAAAGCCCTATGACTTTAAGAAAAATTTCAATCTATTTTTAACAATGAAAAATTATTAAACAAATTATACAAGTCATTTATAAGTTATCCCATATGTTAGTGCCATTTAGTCTCCAACGTAAATACTGAAATAAATATTATTGGAACCGAACTTCGTAAAATAAAACATTTCATATGCACTTTTTCACAAAATAAAATTTCTCCAGAAGTAAAATTTAATCTTAATTCATTTGAGTGCAATTAAACCTGAACATCATATTATTAAAAAATTTATAAAAGCTCAAGTGTTTTCTCGACTAAATGATTTTTCAAACTAACTAATTTAGTAAATATAGAATTTGTTCCTTATCTCCCCCCGAACAGTTTTTGGATCACACATCGTGTAAACAGCTCTTTTATTATATATTATATATTTCAGTTGTATTAATTGATAATTTATTTTGATTATTATAAAATTTAAATCGTCAATATTTAAAAAAAAATGTTCTACCCGAAACACCAATTGGATCGAGTCTACTGATGGAAATGTTGTTTACAAAAAAAATTAACATCATATTATAACCACTTGCTTCTTCACTACGCTCATAACCTAAAAACGTCACAATTTGTGGATTCCGTTTGAAATCTTTCTGGTAATTTGGTAACGATTTAATTTTTTTGATCACTATTTAAAAGTCCAATAGTTTAATTAAAAACTGCATACATTTTGAAATTAAAACATATTTAATAGTAACCATAGTTAAAATTTTACTAATATTATATTCAATTTTAAATTTACATCTTATTTACTATGGTGTAATTATAATATTTGTTCAGTAACATATTTTATGATAAAATTACCAAGTTTTTACAATACATCAAGGAGAACATTATACAAATTGTATTTCATTACTCAACCAATTCGAATAAAAAAAAATTGAAGAAAAACGAATGTATATAAATGAATTATCTTAATTGTATTGACAATATAAAAAACGAAAACCGAACGGCATATACCTAGATAAAGTTTTTTCTTACGTATTGTATACATTTCGTGATTTTACTATAAATATATAGCTTGGATAAGTTTGGCCCGCGTATAAAACGATTATTACTAGTGGCACTAGAACGTCTACTTAAAAATTTAAAATATAATTCAAGAATTTGTAATAATTACATTAAAAACTTATTTTTTTTTTAAATAAATAATTGAGTAAAACAAAATTGGAATAAAAATAAAATATAAGTTTTTTGATATTTTGAAGAAAATTTAAACCTTTCAGACCAGAATAATTCCAACAAAGAAAATATTTTTTTATTTATAATCATATTATTAGTTACATCTAAAAAAGAAACTTGCTGAATTTAATGTTATTCTGGTAATGTGGACCAAAAATGAAGTCTTGAACGTTATAGGTATATAATATACTATATATATATATCTAAATAAAATACTATAATAATATGGACTATACTATTTTATAATATTCATATTATAAATATATAAAGAAGCTATAACAATTAGGTATATTAGAGGTCAGTGGATGAAATAAAATAATAAAAAATAAAATTTCAAATATAAGTTAAATTAGTCCATATCAATAATTATGTGATGACACTTTTATTGCAAATGTTATTTTTATAACATTTACTTTTTCAAATTATAGAATAAATATATATTTTTTGAAAAAAAAAAACATACAAAATATATTCAAACATAGATGATTTATACCTCGATCAGCTAAAATAAATTAAATTTCCTATTAAATCTTCCAAATGTGTACTTAGGATTGTTTGGGTACAGAATTAATTAACAAACATTCCCTTATCAACCAACTGCTGATCCGGTCATTTTGTATTGTCAAACGAAAACATTGCATTTCAATATTATCTCGAGAGCATTTTAAGGAGACAAAAAAAAATTGTCTGCTCGAGGCGATCGCATAACCATAATGCAATATATTAATATATTACTTTACATTACAAAACATATTATACTACTGAATATATAAGTACTGTATAATAAATGTATAATAATGAAGATAATTTATAATAATTTTTAACGAAACTAAAAAAATACAAAAATGAATTTTAAAAAATTATTAAAAATTATTAAAAACATGTGCCTATATTAAAATCCATCAATACAATATTGTAAAGTTAAAAATACAATAAAATAAGCTATTGTGGTTGGTAATAAGTATTTGTATACAAAGAAAATTTCTAACAAAGATAATAAGTAATACATTATAAATATTACAGTAGTTAAGTTGGATCATCTCCAAAGCTAAAGGATTATTGGTTATATTTGAGTTGGGAATTAGTTTATTTCCCATCTAGCAACAAATTAAAAAATAATTATTGATATAGTTAAAATATATTATAATAAAAACATAATCATTTAATACTTATGATATCCAAAAGTCTATTTTCGAGGGAAAATTTTTTAAATGGTCCAAACAGTAGATTTTTTAGGGTAGTCACGATGCTGATTTGAGGATTATTTGAGAGTGAATTTCGAATGCTCGCTTTTTAAATTTTGAGTTCGTTTGGAAAGGCAATTTTAGATTAAATAAGGTAAATAGATATTTAGACAATTAAGAAATGTAATTAAAAATTTCAATACTTTAAACTTTAAATGCGTTTTTCTCAAATCTATGTTTTTTAAGGTGGGCGACCAACTAGCACCTTCAACTTTCAATCGAACAACTCCAAATTTTAACTGTAGCTTTATGATATAATTTTCTAGTGAAGTACTTAGTATTTTTTTGATTGATTGAAATTTAATGATTTTATAACCAATTTTTGTCCGATTTGTTCATAAAAAAAAAAAAAAACATTATTTTTTTCTTCAAATTGATGCCATTTTTTGTAAAACTTAATATTTCTGAAAAATCCTAAGCACTTCATTAGATTTTGGTATCTTAATTTAAAATCTTTATTTTTTGTTCTACATTGAAAATTGCAATCTGAAGGTCACCCGTGATGGTCATTGAAAAAAAAATAAGTTTACTTTCATTAGCTACTCCACCGCCATTTTGTTTTAAAATAATTTAAAAACAATTTTTCTTGTACCTCAAGACTAATGTATGGCGTGCATGAAAAACAGAATTAAAATATATTAAATTTTTAAAATAAATTGGATAAAATAACTTTTTATTTCATGTACACAAGGTAGTATTACCACTTAATACAATTAATATTATTTAAATAATAAAGTAATAATCAATTAATTATAAATATTTTATCATGTGATAAAAAAACGAAATAAATAAAAAAAAAATATAGGAAGAAATACAATATTACAAATTGATACATAATAAAAAATGATTTGAATAATTTTACACTTTTTTTGAACGACGAAAAGAAAACATCGAACATTTCTAAATGAAAAATTACTCAAATCAAGTGTGGGTGATTATATTAGTGATAATAAGTATAATTAATACATTATTATCTGAAGATATACATACTATATACATATTTATACTAATATAATTATATATTTTAAAGACAGGTACCTAATGCATAGTGACACTAATATGCATCCTATTAATTTGTATATATTAATTTTAGTTGTCAATTAATTGTAATTATAAAATTTAAATACTAAATGTAAGTTGTATATAATGTATACATATTATAAAATAAATAAATAAATAAATATTATTATATTTGGATATCAGGTACCTATACGTGTTGTATTGTAATATTTTGACTATATTTATAGTTACATAATTCAATATAACGAACATTTTTTAGGAACAATAATTGACTTTTGATTAATTGCAGTAATTGGAAATAATGGAAGTAACATAGGTACCTACTTTTTATTTTATTGTAAATTACCATACATACTCAAATTCTTATTAACTTAAACTGAAATATTCAAATATTTTGAGCTAATCTAAATCGAATATAAATTTATATAAATATGATAATTACGAATAAATTAAAAATAAGATGTTTTATGAATGTTCGCTTGATAATAGGTGTATTCGACTACGATCCGGAGGGATAACCTTCAGAATATTTAAATTTACATTAAATATTTATGATTTACTTCAGTATACTTTGGAAATTTAATTAAATTTTCTATACATTGGTGTATAAAACATTGTTTTAAAAAAAAATTATTTCTTTAATTCAAATAAACTTTGTATAGTGCCTTATAATATTAATAATAAACGAATTCTTTTTTGATACTTTTTCAAAATGTTTAAAATTTAGGTGCTATATTATTATATAAAAAAAAACTTTTTATTTTATTTGAGTCAAATATTCCACGTGAATATTATACTTTATGCACAATATCAATATGAAAAACTATTTTTTGTTTATCCATTAATTTTATGATTGTAACTCTGAATAATAGATATTTTCTGGAAAGTACGCTAAAAATAAAAACCATTTTCGAGGAAACTTTCGTTTGATAGAATAGTTTTTCTTAATGGTTAAACACGATATTATTACCATCAAAAGAATAGTGCTGTCTAAAAAAAAAATTGTAGAAGTAAAAATATAATATCATTTTCCAAGCTTGCTAAATTTCCGGTTCCTTAATGTATTTTAAATTATATTTCCACAAAAATATTTTTTTATTAGTTATTTAATTAATGTATAGAGACTTAAAACAAATAAAACCAGTACAATTTATAAATATTGATATAGGTAACCACAGCAACACCAGACCGACCAGATAAACGGACATTAGGAAAAATAGACACTTCGAGCGTGCTAGATTTTCCGTTTTTTATCACCTTATAGTAACTACCTACTTATGAAAAAAAAAAATAATAATATTTATCTCCCTAGTTATCAAATCAACAATGTCTCTCGTAACTATATACAACTACAGACATACAGGTGGGCGGACAAATACAAGGTATTTGCAAGGACGCCCGCAGAAATATCAACCAAGAGGCCGTCCCGAGAGGAAGGTGTCTTACGCCTCCGACTTTAGGAAGCAGTCGAAAAATAATAGAAAAAGTCGATGGCTCTTTTTTTATTTTTTGCTTCTTCACATTTTGAATTAAGTATTTTAGAATTTTGTCGGAAAATTAGGCAGCAATGAAGTGTTTTCGGAATTTTAAGTCGGCAAACTAGAAATTGTTAGGATTTTAACCGGTGAAATGGGAAAAAAGTTAATTACTTTTATTTTTTGCTCATTTTAAGTTTTTGAAAATATATTATTTTTTTCACATTTTACTTTCCCCTCCCCCTCATTAAAAAAAATTTCTTCGGGATGGGCCTGGGGTAAAGCACAATATTTATAAGTTATACATATAATATTCAACATTTTAAACTATTATTATTTAATACTTACATAAATAATAATTTTTTACTGAAAAAAAATACTATTAAGAATATTTATTAAAATACATACTATAGAAACATTGGCTAAAAATAGCGAGGGGCCATGGCCCCTTCCGGACCCCCTATGAACGCCCTTGTAGACTTGTGTTTGGAAATTGAAAAATTAAGTAATATTTTAGATAAAAAAATAGTACTATGAGCAGGAAACCACGAGAACCGAATATTATAAGGTTATGTTGAGATTTGCCACAAAATGTATTGTATTTTTATATTATAAATTTATAAATGTCCATTTAAAAACGAATATGAGACTATCGATTTAGAAAAATAAATCTCAATAGAATTTAGTATACTATTATTATTATATTTTTGTTATTTTACAAATTTTAATCTTTGTAATAAAATGATTAAATGTACTAATAAATACAAATAAATTTTTCGATTTAAATTTAGTTTTTTTAAAAATTAGGCACAAATTAAATTTCGTATTAATTATACATTTATTTATAATTATATAATTTTATTGGTTCGAGTCTCACATTAAAAACCATTTGGTTGTATCGAAAAACTTAATTGTAATCAATGTTTACTTATTACGACATACCATATTTACACAATACAAAAACACTTCTTAAAGATCAATAGTATATATATATATATAAGGTATAAACACACACACACACAAGGTTGGACATTAACGAGTAGAAACGTTGAGGAGTCAAGTTAACTTTAACTTTTTTTGGAACTCAGTGGACGACATACATGCATTTTATATTAACTTGTCTTTTTTTTTACATTTATTTTAACTTAAATTATACGGGGACCGGCCGGGGTCAAGTTGTCGAAATGCGTATTTCGGCGCACGCGGTCCCCGGTTCGACTCCTGGACGTAGCAAATCAGGTAGCCAACGAGATTTTTTTCTCGTTTGTGGCATCTGGTCTCTGGTGCGAACCGGCCATAGTTAGCGATCCCGTCCAATAATTCGGTAGCTATTATGCTTGTCTTAGCTACCAAGAACCATCTTTGACTCCCGTAATATGTGATTGTGCAAACCTGATCATGTTAGAGTTTGGGAAATAAGAAGATGTAAGACTGTTAATTTTTATTTAAACTTAACTTATACACTTAAAATTATCATTAACTGATAACTCTTAACTCGGTACCGATTTTTTTTTTTCATTTACTCAACTTAACTAGGTTAGTAAAAAAATCATTAATCTTTCCAGTTTCGTGTATACTCAGGCGCGGACTGGCTGGGGTGCCGGTATGCTACAGCATCCCGTTTCCTTGAATATTATTTGCCCCATTTAGTTTATTTGATACAAACTAGGCATAAACAATTTGCCCGAAATAATATTTATCCTTCCACGTCTCTATTCACCAGTCCGCGCCTGCATACTCGTATACTATATACTTATATATACAATAATTATCATTACTAACAAGCAGTAATAAATGCACATTTAGTCGCTTTCCGACTCAACATACCTTGTCCCTCTCATGATTATACTCCTGTCTTGACTGCATTAGGCCTTTCTAGCCACGCGAATCGAAGACATCAGGCAAATCTTCTGTGCCTTTCCAAACTCTTATCTAATCAAATTGATTCCCCTTCTCTACTATACTTTCAGTTATCTCGATCTTGTGCTCCCTTTCACATTCCTCACTTAACATTCAAATGTATTTTAAATGCCCCCATGGTACGTCTTTCTCGCTCTGCGAATATCGATTTATCGCTATTTTAATGAATTGTACATAAGTGTTATTATTCTATTTATATAATATTATTAATTTAATTCTTCCTTTTATTGTAGGTAACGTATTATATATGCCATATAGGTACTCGTAATTATCTTATTGTTATTAAATATTGGTCAATTGGACTTCGTTTTTTATGATAATAAAATATCAAAATAATGATTTGTACGCAATGTTATTCTTATACATTGAACCAATTATATCTGTGATTTTAATACAAATATAGATTATTTTAATAATATGGTTGTTAATGTACATCCAATAAAATGTTTGTTGATTTAGAAATAAAATATTTGTAAATTTAACAGTAAAATAACAAAACGTGTTATTGATTTAACAATATCTTTTATCAATGTCTTGGGTAAAATTGTCTAATTGAATACAAATTTGTTTGAATTAACAATTATTTTGTTAATATATAATTATAATAAATGTTTTGTGTTTCTTTCTTTCTTCTTCTTCGTAGAACAAACGACCGTTTGTTAATAAAAATAGTCAATTTAAACAGAATATGTTTTCATTTTAATAACATATTCTATTATAATAATAAAATCTGTATTAATTTTACAAATTATTTTTATTAAATTATAACTTTTATATATTTCGTGAGATTTACAAAATTAATTTGTTAACATATTTTTTTATTAATTTAACAATATGTACATTGAATAAATACGAATTATATTATTTCAACAAATATTGGTTTGTTGAAATTTGATTATTGCACGTTGTTAATTCTATAGGTACCCACTAATGATATTTGGTTCAGTGTGTACATCGTTAAACCGTTTCCCTAGTATGTCATTTTCAAAACTATTTCGTGTTTTCGTGTCGCACGTTTAGCTATTATATTCGAACAGTCACGTGTCAGTAATGGTTTTTTTCCCCCAAATACGAGAATGAAACTATTGAAAAAGTAAACGTCCGTTAATCGCACACCACTCCCAATAACCTTATATTATATATAAACGTCGTCGTGGGACACCCGATGACAATAAATCGATTGCGATTGCTGTCGATATATTATGTGTATAAAATATATTCGTATATTGTTTTCGGTCACTGCAGTACGATTTTCACAATGCGGTTTGTAATGAATAATATTGTTTTTCGGTGCGCGGAAGGAGAGTGAACGGATATATAGGACAAACGACGGAATGCCATTGCAATGTTAATCCCATCCAGCCCACCACCCCTACCGTCGTTTGGCGTACAAGGTCGTGACGACGATCGGGTCTGGGAAAGGGGTGTCATACCCCTAAATCCGGTGCGGCGTCACTGGGGAATGTGCGCCACCACCTTATTCGCGCCGCGCTCTCTCACGTGTCCGGATTTGTGTTCTGCGCGGAGGCGGTCTCGGGGGTAGGTCAAAAGAGAAACTGCTGCGGTCGCTTCCACCGTGTAATTATAGAGTTCGGCGGTAGGGTCGTTAATTTTTGCGCGCGCGCGCGCGCGCGTGTCCCTTTTTTTTTTTTTTCACATTTGTTTTAAACTAAGTTTTTTCTCGTTTTATTTAAAAAGAAAAAATATATTTTAACGTGCGAAAAAAGCACGTTTAAAACTTCTTTATTACATACATAATAATAACATATACAATACAGTACGGTGTAATATGTTATATACGTTCCCGCGCTGAATTCCGTTAGGGACACACAACTATATAATTACGCATTGAACCAATAACTATAGTTGATAGATAATATTTATCGATTTAATGCATTTGTGTAGGTACAGTGAGACTTGATAAGAGAGTTTATAGCAGACTATTGGGTAAAACTGATAGCGCATTTTGTAAGACAGTTTTTATAGGCCGTTCGTTTACGCCAATCCATCAATATTATTATTTTAATTTTCCACTAAATTGCATTTCTCAGTTCTCCACGTTTCTAATATTTGAAATCACTACCGTCTGGTTTATACTATGAACTAGGTGCATTATCTGGTAATCGACTTGTTAGAACTTCCAGTTGCTAAACGAATTATAATTTGTTCAAAATACAATATGATCATTTAAATCAAATGTTTTAAACATAACCGTGGATTTCAGTCGGCTCCGTTAAATCTGTAGTCTGGCACGACTCGGATTATGCGTCGACCATATACGTAATATATTATAGGCCTATAAACTATGTACGTATGCACTGCGCTTTTTCCGTAAAATATTCAGCCACAACATAAAAATGTAATGTATGGAGGAAAAAGAATCATATATTTTAGTTTTTATCCGGGAGTTTCGGTAACACATTGTGCCAAATCACGAATAATAATAATTATTGTTCAAACTGCCTCTATATATAACAGAAAAAAGTTTTATAGTCGCCATAGTTTTGTTCACTTCTTTTTGTCGATATTAATCCGAAAATTTGATATCGTTTCTTCTAGCGCATCCTTTTTGACGGGTTTTATGTTGGCTGAAATGTGAATTGTGTACAGAAATTCGCACAATAATAAGCACAGACCATTGTAACAATAGTTACGTGTTACATTTCGTATACTCGACACTTCTTATTATTATGTAAACGTATAGTAATATAATATAGCCCTATAGGTAGATATAGTGAGTTCGTGAACGACCATCATCCGAATTCAACCACTATCTTGATCATTGTAAGTATCATAATATATTTTTATATTCATAATCGATTATATTCATTATAATTATCTTATCTGAACAGACTTCTATTTATTAAATACTAATACACTAAATAAGATTTTTGTACACCCCCTGCGCTACGATAGAACATATTCAAAGATTTGACCACCTTCCCTGGATAATTTATATTTAACTGGTCCACGTTACATATTGGTGAAGGTACCGGGCAAGTTACACCATAATATTAGAAAGTATATTTTATATGCTCATAACGTAAACGTCAATGCAATAATCCAAAATTAATAATGATCAGAAATTTATACTTAAATATAAAAATCAGTGTATAATAATTTTGGTGAATTTATGGCATTGCAGTGTATGTGGACTTCAATTTATAAATAATAGATTGTGGTATAATTATGTTATAACATATAAATTAATCATGTATTATATTTAATTAAAAATTGTTAAAATAATTATTGGTATTGTAATATGTGAATGGTATAAAACCATGCATAATATAAGAATATTGTTTATAATAATCGTAGTTATTATAATTGTACTATGTCTAAAAATAGTGTTATCATAGTATATTATATTATCACTTTAATAAGAATGTTATAATTACAATTTTATTTTCGAAAAATCATTTTTTTTAAAACAAAACATATTCTACAAATTAAAAAATTCAGGACATTTTCAAAATTACGTAAAGTATTATTTATTTTAATATATTTAATATTTATATACCTATTATACACAATAATATATGTTATTAATATGCATAAGTCTATTTGATGATAATGCTCAATTTAAATAAAAAATATATTTTTAAACATGCATTTACACTCTACATTAAAATTATTGAAATTTGTTTGGATGAAATTTTTTTTATTTCTACTATAGTAAATATAGAAAAATACTTTTGTATTATTTCCATCAATCCGGATTCATCATGTATCTAATCATCCGTCAATTCGGATTAGTTATGTAATCAATTGATCGGGATCGATATTGTAATCCGAATTGAATTATAGCATATTTATCAATTTGGATTGATCCGGATTAGTTAAATGAATATATAGATTGATCAGGATTAGATCCTCAACACTAATAGCTAGTACCTAAATGATTAACGTATACATTTTTTAATTATCTTAAATTTATATTAAGAAGGCTATATAGCCTAGTTAGTTCTTTCCATCTTTTATGTTTACGCCGTATATGATGACTAGATGATTTTTAAAATGTTAAATTTAAATAATTTAGTGTAACTATTTTAGCATATAATACCATATAATACTTAATGCACACATTGCGGCTTAAATTATATTATGGTGTATTTCACGAGTTATAGCGGGTTTTGAATATTCAGACTAGTTAAACTGATGTAAATTATTAAAAACCCTCAAAATACAGACTTTGATAGATTATCGTCACAGCGCTGGTACTCATACACGCATCGATTATTTTAACATATAATTTTATTCGGTATAGCCCTCATTACATATATTTTTGGTACAAATATAAATAAGTTTAATGAAATCGATATGAGTTTTCTGATATATCTCAATTGAATAATATTTTTTCAATAAAATATAGTTTTAAAAACCATTTATATATGAAAATAATGAATTCGTTTTAATATAAGAAATAAAATACATTTATTTAGTCATCTATTTCTTTTTTCATATTTTATTTTATTTTGTTCGCCGTTGTTGGGTGTCGAGACCAAACAAAATAGTGTACAATTCGAATTCGTTTTCTATTTTTACACGATCACGTATAAAGTCGTATAAGAAATAGTATATATTATTGTATAAACGTAGTATTTATAATATATATATAGTAATCAGAGGAGAGGAATAAATAAACACCCAGCATTTTAAATAAATAAAAATATTTAATACTTGAACTTGAATAAATAAATATTCTATATAATTAAATACTTTTTAAAATAAGAAATAAATAAACAAACACAAATAGTATTTGTTAGTGATGGGCAAATTCGGTCTTGGTCTGAAAATGGTCAAAAATGCAAGACCAAGACCAAGACCAAGATTTTACTATTTTATAGCAAGACTGAAATAAAAATGTATGCAAGACTAAGACCGAGACCAAGACTTATGGTGGAAGACCAAGACCAAGACCAAGAATTGACTGCAAGACCCTTGCAAGTCTTGCTTTTAAATAAAATAAAAATTAATGAATTAAATACGTTATTTATTACATTTTTTTCTTGGTATACATTATTTATAATTTCACACCAAATCTATAGATTTCTCGTAATGCAATCATCAATATCCTATTGTAATATTTTTGAAAATGATTATCATTGATCGAATATATGGGTAAACAGATATTCTACTACTTCTTGAAAGTTCGGTGTTATCGAAAACAGTCAACTACACAGGTAACTACCTAATTATTTTTTGTAAACGGAGGGAAGGGGAATTACCCCCATTGCTCCCTGTATTCCCCTTGTGTACGTATAAATAAATTATTTATTCTTATTTATAACTTTGGTAAAAAAAAAAAAAAATCAAGGCTGCAAGAATCTTGCGAGACTAAGACCAAGACCAAGACTGAGTTACCAAGACCAATACCAAGACCAAGACCAAGACCAAGACTGACTTCTAATGAGTCAACAAGACCAACACCAAGGCCAAGATTGAGTCAACACGACCAAGACCAAGACCAAGACTGCCATGGTCTTGGTCTTGGTCTTGTTTTGTGCATCACTAGTATTTGTTTAAAGTTTAAATAACAAATATAAATTATATATTATAAATAGCATGTTAAAAAAGTACGAAACATTATAACTTACATGTATTTTTTTATTATATATATATATTATATATAAAGGTTTGGAAATAAGGAATTTATTTTACATTACGTTTAACTGGAAAGGACACTTTTGGAACGTACACTAAATAACTTAAAGTTAAACTTTGAATATTAATAAAATGTAAGTTTTACGAGTTATTTTTTATAAAGTTTTAAGTTACACAAAAAAAGCCATTTTATATTTTTTTTGAGAATTTTATTATTTTTAAATTTGATTATGAATGATTATAATAGTAATTGTTATAATAATTTTTAAAAAAAAAATGAAGTTTACGAAAATTGAATTTTTGTAACAACAAAAATTTATATTTTCGTAAAGTTAAAAAAATTTGAGAATACCAATTACTAATCTTTAAAAAACAATTCTAACACTAATATTTTTATTAAAATTATGTTTAAAATCGCTATTATGGTTTTTGAAAAAAATAAATAATATAATTGAGCTAGCTATAATAATAACTGTAGTTCAGTTTTATAAATTATGAGAAAAAAATTTAAAATATTGAACAGAATAATTGTTAATTTATTTGCCAGATATGTTCTACGTAACACCCTATATCAAAATGAAATGTATGTTTATAACTAAAAGTGAACTATAATTATTTTTTATTATACCTTGGTTATTAAAAATATTTATGTATTATTATATTTTTTTAAATTTACTTAATTCAATTAAAATAGTTAGTTAGAATTTTTTTAAGGAATATTATGTACATTAATAATATTTGTGTAATAATATATAAATGGTAAATTAGGTTCCTGAAAATTATAATAGTTGGATTATATTTTTAAAGTAGGTAAATACCATTAACTTGATGTTATGCATTTTTATCTTTAACGTGTAAAATCATCTATAAATAATTGTGAACATTTAAATTTAAATTATATAGCTATTAGTCTAAATTAAACTTAATTTGTATATTATGATACAAAATTTACTCTTGTCATAACTAACTATTATTGGATAAATTCATATACCTACGTTTTGATGAATTAATAAAATAAATTCTTAAAATATCTATAAAGTTGTGGACATTTTATAATTTACATATTCCTTAGTCTAAATAAAACTTAATTTATATAATATTTTACTTGACCAACTTTTCATGAACTTTTTAATGAAAATTAAATAATTCAATTTTATTTATTGTATAGTAATAAAAATAACTTGTGTAGGTATGCTTACCTACTTTTAAATGAAAGAAGAATGCATATGCGCTCGATTCTGTAGTTTAATTCAAAAGTTTCGCCAAACCGTTTTCCATAATATACTCTCATTATAATATCGTATAATCATTCAAACAATCAGAATTGTTTATATAATTGTGTAAAGACAGTTTAAACTAAAAGTTAAAATTTAAATTAAAAACCAATACTATCGTGTAATAAAATACTAATACACGCGATAATACAGTGGATTTTTGGATTGTTAATCAAAGATTGGAAATATATTGTAAAACTTTTATGGAAAAATAATTGAACATATTGTTATTGCATTATTATATTTGGTTTTCAAGTTTGAATATAATAGGTATAATTGTGTGCCACGATCCAAAACGTGCTTAATGAAATTTTGGCAAAATTTAACAATGTATGTAATCAAATTATGAATTAGCGGAATATCGATTTCTGTTATCAAAATAATAATAATAATAATATAATATTTTAATGTACCTATAAAAAGTTTTTGAAATTACCGATTTTTTCTCTAAACGTACTAATACTAAATAATACTTAAATCGTGTAACAATAATTTGTAATTAACAATAATTAAATATTTTTCAAAACGTGCTATGTGCTCTTTTGAGCAAAACGTTCTAGGTCCCGTGTTACTATAAATAAACTAAACTATATCACAAGTTAACAACACATTTAACTTATCTAAAATGTTAAAATATTTTTGATATGAATAATTTCAAATAAACAGCAAGTTCTATGGTGAAAGTAAATATAGTACAGCAAGTACAACAGCACAATGTAAACAGATGTAGCGATCGAATTTTCTGAATATACTGATATCTATGGAAACCAAAAGTACCTATAATTACTAGGGCTCAGGACTTATTGCAATAAAATTGTTGGAAATATGCATGCACATATGCACTTAAAAGAACTGAAATATGCGTAAAAATATGCAGCTACATTGTTTTAAGAATTTAGTATTAAGTCAATAAAATATAGCAAAACCGATTGTAAAACATTTAATTTTATATTAAATTATACAATAAAATTAGTCTGCAGGATCTACTTTATCTTCTACAATAATAATAAAAAAAAGCATTATTAGTTTTATAAAATTTTAAAAATAATGATGATTTACCATTAAACTTGCACTGCATATTAAGAAATTTTTTATGTTTTAGAATTTAAACGAACGGCGATTGTGTGTTAACATATTTTTGAACATTGAAAAAGAGAGTTCCACGTCTACAGACGTTATTGATGCATATTTAAAATATAAGAGATAATTTACTTTAATTTCTTCTGGTAATCCTTCAAAACTTTCTCAGTCTTCGGATAAAATTTTAATCATTTTTATTATCATTTTGTAATCCTCTTTTTTTGTCTAATACAGTTTCTACTTTTGTTTTCACTGCTTTTTCTTATACTCCCCTATTTGGGTTAATTTTATTTTTCTCTCTAATATCGAAATAGCACTGGAAATTGTTGATTCTTGTTTTTCAAGACACGTTATTGTATTTGATAAAAGTAAGAAGTTAGATTTGATGAACACAAGTTGAGTTTGAATAATCAATTTGACTGAATGAGTTTCGTAAATATATTAAAAATAGCAATAAATTTCAAAAATGTGTTAAATAAGTGTTGACTGTTGAGTTTAAAAAACGGCAAAATATGCAAAACTATGCAAAATGAATATTTATATTTAAGATCATCATTTTTCAAAACAAATGTACATCTCATTTTAAATATTCTATAACCATTATTGAAGAATATGCAAATGCAAGAAGTCCCGAGCTCTAATAATAACCATGCTATTGATTGCGTCTATCGATCAATCTGAGATCCCCACACGAACTTGTTCAGTGGGGCCCATTATCTCCTTTGAAGAGCTAAATAAATAAACTAAATAAATAAATATTAATATTATTTTACAAGTAAATCCGCCTTACGCTGTGTATTAATTGTTTTTGTATAATCAACACATTATGGTAAACATGGTTAAAACAAAAATATGCTCAAGGAAATTCTAAATATTTTGGTATCGAAACATAAAATTCGAAAATTTGCAGGTACAGGGTTGGTGGTGTTTGGTAAGCGATATATTAAATTTAAAAAAATACAATTCTAAGGAGGGGCGATCCACCTATTACTTCCCTCCTAATAACTGCCATTTGGTTATGGTTATGATTTATGAGCGTAATGAATACTTACACGTTATGAGAATGATAATTAAAAAAAGAGATGTTTGTTATATACTATGTGTTCATTTTCTTCAATGTACTTTAATTGTTTGGTTGTTGTGGTGAAGTGTCCGGCGGTGAGACGGTGGCGGCAAATTGATAGCGTAATTATAGGTTTTGGTAAATTTACGAACACCATAAAAACGTAGAATTTGATCAATAATTAAACTAACTCTAGACTTAACAAACGGTTTTCGGTAAATTTCTGGATTTTGGACTTGTCCCTATTGGCAGTCCCTATCACACATGCGATTTTCAAGGGGTTCTGTTTAGACAGTTTTTATGAAATTTATACAAAAAATGAAATCCGACGACAATTTAAAAATATTGGAATATATTTTTAAAGTAATTTTAAAATAGTCTTGTGCCAATACCAAATTTAATTGTTGTGTAATCAAAATATATAAAAAAAACATGTTTAAGCATTTTTATTTTTATCAACTTAAGAATATTGTAGAAAAACGAAATTATGCAGAAAAAATATTTAGTAACTGATGAAATCGATTTTTATATATGTATAAGCTGTTCAAAAAAAAAAAATCTATATTTTAACGTAAAAACGTAACTCATAAAACGTGTAAAAATGGATATATCAAAAGTCGGCTTGATGAATCGCAGGATAATGTTGTTAACATTTGCCTTTTGTTTCATAGTTAAAAACATTTTTATTTATTTTTTTAAATTTTTATCGATAAAAATTAAAAATACTAATGTAAGTTTTTCATTGACGTCGTGGCGTCCTTTTAATCATGGTAAATTCCCAAATGATATTCAAATAATAGTGGTAAAATTCTGGAAACCTATTATTATTTATAAAAAAATACCGTGAAAATTATACAATTTTTTAACAATAATTAAAGTGTTTATGACATATTATTGTAGGATTGAAATTTACCATCTCTCGTATGTAAATGCTCGAATTTGTTTGTAAATCAATAATAACTATATATTTTGAATAATATTTCATGTTTTTAGATGCTAAACGCAGCGATGAATCTATTGATTTTACAATATTATATTTTTCTATGAGCAACTTAACTTTTCAGGTACATGGAGTCCGGTAGGATTTTTCGGGTAAAGATTGTATTTTGATGACAAATCAATTCTAGTTAGTACACTGCACTGTAGAGAAGTAATTTTTTTGATTTTCCTACTAGTTTTCTTACGCTTAATGAAAAACGTAATTTTTATTCGGGATGTGCAGGTTTCAGTATACGTATGCATAACACCTTCTATATTATTCAGGGCCATGAAAGAACTCGGCCACGCGTACAAATGACTCGTTCGAGGCATTTCGATACGAAATTCTATTCTCTAAACGGCCACCGAATATTGTATACATCGTGAGTGCCATAGATGATTAGACGGGTAATGGCAAACGAATACAATGTAAACGATAGTTTGGACGCCGTTTTGTAGCCGTCCGATTATATGTTCTTTCGTTGTGCGGAGTATAGTTATAGTACTTTGAAGAGATTATTTTTCGATTTTTCCAGTAGTCTCCATAAGTATAGAGGAAAAACCATTTTTTTTAACAGAAATATTATATATAGTAAGGGAAATAACAATGTAACAAAATTAATTAACACGGTAACCTATTTTATTTTAGTTTTTAAATAATATTACACTGAAGCTTCGCTCAGAATCGGTGTTTTCAAACGCAATGATTTAAAATCTAAAATAATAAAATTTAAAAATATACTTATCTGTCCGAAAACCGAAGGGATGATGGACCAACTTCAATCACCTATGTCCTACTTGACATGCGAATTTTTTCACTGGCTTTTTATTATTTATTTTATTTATACATTTTCTATAGTAATATTCGGTCTGTAAAGACATTGTTTTCGAGGTTTGACTTGTATACCTACTATTTTGTCTATTGTCAAAAATTTAGGGTTTTACTATAGGGTCTTACAGTTTATCAAATCTTACTGGTATCCGTACATTTTTATCGTAACATTTAGTATAACAATTTACCAGTAAATAGTTTATACAACAGTCATGATAATATTAATATTATTATTCCAACCAAGAAGCAAATTGTTTTCGCATGCCGCGACTGGACGAAATTGCTATAAAATATGCTGTACTACCTACATCATGCTTCTTGCCAACTACTATTCTACGTGTTCATGTACAATATAGTAAGACTTCACCAATCTGTAGTTATCTCTGTGTGAGAGATGACGATCCAATAGTAGTCGTAGCTGACCACATTTTTATGTTACTTTTTAGTTGGATCCAAGTAAATTTACGTACATTTTTGTCAAAAAATATATCATTTATTTTGTAAAAATTTTATTATAACGTATTAATTGCCTCGAGTACCTATATTACTCTAATATTTAATTTATTAATTCTTGTTATTATATTGATTATATCAATAATACATTTTAGGTACTAAAATGTGAGTAAATATATCGAATACCAAATTTATAAATATATATATATATATATATATATAATTCTGCAAGTAACTCAACACCAAAATACCAAATTTATACATGTACTTTTATCGATTTTTCACCAGAATTTTATTTTATGTCCTCAAAAGCGAAATGTTAGTATAGGTATGTGTTGGTATTTTTATTGATGGCATATCCCTTGGGTCTTCCTTCGACACGCATTTTAATTGTATATACAGGATTACGTGATCATTTTTTTAAAACAATCATTAAATGTGATTTTATATTCTTTTATTCTATTCGTTTGATTTTCTTTTTTACGGTTTAATCAGTTTATACAAATACAATTTCATCAAATAAAATTAATATTGATAACGATTTTACATGATACATTAAGTTATTAATACCTATATATATATATATATATATATATATATCATGTATTCATATAACTCACTATATAACCGTATATTATAGCACAATAATCAAGAACAAATATATTTAAAAAAATGTGTATAATTTAATTTGATAATGTTACTATAATTGTTAGTTATTACATACACCTGTGTTATTAAGAAAGACAAGATAATTCATTAATTAAACAAAAGTTTAACTATATATATATATATAATATATATATTAGGTTGATATACTTATCACTCATCACCAAGTTACGATAATATATAAATATATATGTGTGTGTGTGTGTGTGTGTGTGTATTTAAGTCCATTATTTGTCATCAATGTCTATTAGTAACAACTAAAAAATACGACTATATATGTAGAAAACAAAATAGATAGTGGTGGTGACTTATTATCGGTTAGAATTATAATATAAGTAATTATAATAAACTATTGAGGTAGTATATAGTTAAATATCAAATTGTTATCATCAAAAATCTATTTACATATGTCTGTGTATGAAAATAGCGAATGTTATTATATTATGGCGTACGCGCTTTTTTAATAGCATTTATTTAATAAAACATAGCTCAACAATGATTATTGAATATTACAATTAATTAAAAAAAATTAATAGTGAAATTAGATTTAAGGACGATGGAGATAAAGTGTAAATTACAGTGGGGGATTAAGAATTAACTAAAAGTTCAATACCAGAAGAATAATCATATTGAGAAAGAAAAGAAAAAGGATAAGTTTGTTATGAGACAAGAAAGGACAATCAAAAATAGTGTGACGAATGTACGAATCAACTTTGTCCGAATGTAGTGGGCGGAATTAAGGAATAATTGGATGGATACGGTTTAGGATTGTATCGGAAATAAATCTATGTCACGCAAAGGTGGTAGAAAGATAAGACTATAATGAAAGCCAAACTTTACTTTGGATCTTATATAAATCAGGAGAAAGTCTAATAAAAGAAATTAAAAATTTTAAATGTTTTAAACATTTAATTTTTTTAATTTTTTTTAAATTTATGATGTATGTATGCATTTTATAATTTATTATAATACTATTAATAAACGACACAAGTTTAAAATACGATTATATTTTATCATTAAATATGTAGGAACCTTACAGTCGCTATAGTCTATTTTTTTTTTTTTATTTTTTGATTCTGAGTGTTTTGGTTTTACAACGATGTTCATTAATTTTTTAAATTTGTATAATAAAGAAAATACAAATTTAAAACGATCCTCTTATCTCCCAAACTCTAACGTGCTCAGGTTTACACCTTCACATGCATATTAGGGGAGTCGAAAATTGTTCTTGACAGCTACGACAAGCATATAGTTACCAAAATATTGGACGGATATGGTAATTATGGCCGGTTTGCAACAGAGAACAGACGGCACCCGTGAGAAAAATCTCGTTATCTGTCCCATTTGCTACGTGAGAGTCGAACCGAGAACCTCGTGTGCCAAAACATGTGTTAAGGATAAAAAAAATTTAAAAAAAACCAATATTTAAAAACTTAACCGATCGAGCTACACTCCAATTATTGATATAATAATCCAATATTTATTATTAAAAACTTAACTATATTAAAGTTAAATCAAATGTTTAAAGATTACAAAATGTTTATTGGGTTATTATTGGTAATATGTATGTTATTGGGCATTTGGATGTCCACGTGACGTGTGTTTTTTTTTTTAAGTATAGAATGTTTACATTTATAAATAGGATAATAATACGTTTTTAGAAACGGCTGTATAGGCGATGATTACAAAAAACACGTATGTTTTTGTTTGTCTTCGCAATATTTGATGGCGCTTACTATTTTTCATCGCACGTTCTATACAGCCGTATATTGGTATAACGGTTAAGTAAAAAAATGATTTTTTTTTTTTTTTTTATTTATTTACACGCGATGATTGCGTTATACATGTACGTCGGGTGTTGTTACAACAGTGTAAATATTGAATTTTGTTCGCTACCGAATTGGACAATATTATATATATATATATATGTACGTATAATATATTACCGGAATATAATAATTATTCTAAGGGTAGTATAGGTAGGTTATACTCTTATTCTCTCTTTCGTCGGACGGTTTAAATCGCTTGTTTTTTTTTTTTTTTTTGTTTTTAATCATCGCATTTACTCCATGAAGCGTTTACTCCCCAGGGATTACGTATATATCAATTTTATCTCGTCCAATACCGTATATAGCTGGCATACCTATAGTGTGTTAAAAATAATACGCCGTTTAGTCGTTAACGTTGAAAACTATATATAAACGGTACGATTTTCCACGAAACGTGATTTTACGATAAAATAAAGTCTACAGATTTCCAGAGCTATGAATTCTGATATCGTTTAGCCGTGTGTTGGGTATATGCGAGTCTCGAAAACGCATCGGCTCGATAATTGTAATTACACAGAGCCGGTATATAGCAATTAAAAATTAGTTTTTTTACGACAGCAATTTACTTATCTATATAAAGAAAAATCCCAACTTCAGACTCGACATTTTTATTTTAAGTTAGCAATACTCTAAATTAGGTATATATATATGTATATTTCAAAAAATTTCAAAAATCGACATTTATAATTTATTTATACCCGTTAAAAATTTTTTGATATCGAGTATATTATTTTGGTGTAAAATTACAATCGAATGGACGCAACCAACTTTATAGTAATTAATAATTTATCAATATTCGTTGCTGCCAAATTTATTATATTTCATCTATATCAGTATCCTACCCGACATGCGAAGTGCTCCATCCTCTACTTGCCGTCTTTTCAATTTACGCTATCAATATGAACTACAAAGCTAGGTATTTTAAACATTTCCTTCATCCGTATTATCGGATCACAAATTGATGTAAAACATTTGTTAACACAGATCTTACATTACTGAATGACAAGATCTAGGTTATTTTAAAATGAAAAAGTACGGATATTTCATCATGATTGGTTTCGGGTCGGAGAATTCCTAAGAACTTAACTGATTTATTTCTATTAAACACAATCTTAGAGTCGATCTCATTAACTGGACAACTTTGGACGGTATAATATAATTATATTATTACCAGAGTTAGGCATAAATACATTTTTAAATAAAACGTGAAAACTGATACTGCTTTGACAAATTCTAAATTTACAATTTACAATAACTAAAACAACAAGGCCAATTTTTTGAGTTTCAAAAAAAATTATTAAGCAGGTATGTTATGTTTTTAATTTTTCATCATATTTAAATTTCAAAAAATAAATAGTTTACAATTTTGCTGATTATATGATATTATAAAATGCCAAGAAATGACAATAAATAATGGTCATACAATATTTATACTTTAATACGAAAAAAATATTTTGTTAAACAATCAAGTATTTACTACGTATTTATTATTGTATAGTATTAAAAGCTAGTGTTTGGAGGCAGACATATTATTATTAAAATATTCTTATGGTCGTTGTATGAATGAAACAAATTCATAAAAGGAAAACTTTAAAATTAAAATATTAATCGATTTAATAAAAATAATCAAATGATAAACTGAATTCAATTCACGTGACTATAACTAACTGAAAAGAAAGTTTTCATCAACTTTTCAAATTGTTATCGGATTTAGTATAAAACTTATGGAGAGTTATGATATTCATAAACTCGAGATAAATAATTCAATTTCAAAACTTAACAAACGTTATCATAAAAAAGTATGAATAAGCAGGCGTGGATTATAAAGTATAAGTATTCAATAGATTTTTTATTATATTAATAAATATGTCTATTGAGTTATTATTAAAAATGTTATGACCGTGTTTGTCAATTGTAACTGATGTGATAAAAATATATAATATTTCGAAAAAATCTTAAAGGTTTTAAGGAAATGCAAATTTAGTAACGAATATATTAAAATTGATATAAAATAGTTTACATATTTTTTTAATTTATGAAATAACAACAATATCGAATGTTTTTGTTTTTGAACACGGCTGCTGTTAATTTCAAAATGTAATATTTTGAAGAAAAATGAATCACATTATTTTACGTACACAAATATTTTTTTATACAATATGATTGTGTGAATGTGAGATGTGTGTAATTCACTGTTCATTAAAAAAAAAAAAAACTCTCGAATTCAAACCAGAGATTTGTATATTTTAGATATTTGTAATTTGTATTCAGTGGCGTGTTTTCATTATTTTTCAGAGAGGGCTTAATAATTAATTATAATTATTTAAACAAGATAGAAAAAATATTTTATGTCAAATTATATGTGCGATGATTTAACCACAATTTTGTTCAAATTTTCATTATAAAAAAAAGATGGTTATTTTTTCTATATTTCTATTTAGATGTTTAACCAAATATTTCTAATATTTTTCAATTACTACAACCGTGCGTACATAATATAATTATGTCATTCATATACATGTGTTATAAAGTAAATTTAACACGTCATCTTTTTTAAAACAGTATGAAGCATCAAAAATATATATTAATGTAACATAATAGGTATATTAGATAAATAATTTTTTCATTTCAAACATTAAGCTGAAACCTATTTCTCGGATTTTAACCATCTTATTATGTTATACAATACGTTAAACGTCACGGAACGTACGTGGCAACAAATCTTTCCCGAACGCTCCCTTAATGGTAACTAATTATACTTAAGTATAATGTGTATATATGTATATACGACACAAACTGCGTGGTATAATTTAGTACCTATAGAAACATTATTGTTATAAATTAATTTTGGCATAAAATAAATTAATTGCATATAAAATTTCACTGTAGATTTCGTGTATACCCAAAATAATTTAAATGAATATTTTATAAAACTTACGTTGTTTTAGATGTATACTGTGTATTGGTTTATTAGCTGGTATACGATATTTAATTAATTTTTCAAAAAAAAAATTTTAAATATAAAAAGGAACCATATTATTATAAACATAACTTGAAAATAGAATGATTATGTTTTGATATAGGTCAAAATAACAAATCAAATAGGTAATGGAGAAAAATATATATAAAAAAAAAAACAACATTATTATAATATAAATAGGTTTTGTTTTGTAGTAGATCTATAGTTTTGAAAAATAGTTGTTGGGTATAAAACGTTTAATTATTATTTTAAGTCCAAAGCTTGAATCAAAATTTATATAGTTTAATGTTATTACAATAAAAAAAAGTCATCAAGATATATATGGTCAAAATATGTTGTATATATTTTTTTAGATTTTAGATCAAATGTACCTACTAAATTTAACATAAAAATCAGTAAAAATATTCAAGTCGTCCAGATATAAATGGTGGAAGTCCATCGTTTTTTCAGTCTTTTAAATACCTTAGTTATTAATATTAATATTACTCGTAGCTATAAATATGAATATAGTACAGCTTTATTCTAAATTTGAAGTAAAAAATCATTGTATTAAAAGATAATTCTGAGTAGTTCGGGTTATTATTATCAAAAAAAATTAAAAATGATAAAAATTAAAAATTAAATTAGTAACTGAAAACATAATTTGTCATAAAAGATTGTTTTCCTTTATACTTGTACTCAGTGGTGTAGCCAGGAATTTCGTATGGGGGAGGCTAAGATCACATATTACCTATGTAGATAATAAAAAATGTACTAAAATCTAAAAAGTGTCTAAAAGTATATTGGTTTAATGTTATACAACACAAAATATAATAATAATTAGGAAATAATTTTAAAAAAATTATATATATATATATATACGAGTATCTACCTATATTATAAAAATAACAATATTTTATATATTATATAATACAAAATGAGTATATATTATAAAAAATATAAAAAAAAAATATGACTAGATTATTCTTAAAATGTTTATAAATGTATCAACTAGTTTCGACTATAAGTTATCATCAGGCTACAACCTGATACTATTAAGAGGACGCCACACATGCATTATTTATTATCGTAAAAAACTGTTTTGCGAGAAAAAGTTGTTCTTGAGCTGTAATTATAATTGAGAAACTAAATTTTAACACAATATTATAACATTGATATAATATTTTAACAGTTTTGTAAAAAATATCGTGATTACACAAACAATAAAAACTGGTACTAATACAGATTTATTTTAAAATTACTTTTAAAATGTACTTAAATATTTTTAAATTATAAGATTTTTATTCTTCTTAAAATGTCATACGAATTTCCTATACAGAACTCTTTAAAAATCGTATGTGGAACGTCCTCTTGGTAGATAATGATGTAATATAGGTTAACCTGATGATGACTTAGACGAAATTCTTTTTGCCTTTATATAAACATTTTATGAATATTCTAGGTATATTTTCTTTTTATATATTTATTATAATATATATTAATTTTTCATTATATATATTGTAAAGTATTGTTATTTTTATAATATATGTTTTATTTTAACTATTAGGATCCCAAAACTGCTATAACTGCAGTCTTCTAGGAGTATTTTGATCAAACATTTGAACAAGGTCATCTTCTTTAAACTTTTATTTTTTATTGTATTACAACGATTGTGTTCACACATATGTTTCTTTTATAATCCATTTTTTAATAATTGTTATTAACAAAATTACAACTACAAAATATAACAAAACTACAACTATTACGATAGTTTGAAATGCCTTTTTGTTGGTTTTTCATAAACACGTTTTTGAACAAATGTCGTGATTACACGATTGTATAAAATGGGGCCGGAATGCGGATACCAGGACTATTTTTAGATTACTTTAAAAATTTATATTACCGTATTGCAATTTTTAAATTTTTATTTTCAAAAAAATTTCTTAAAAGTCGACTATATACAGAACCACTTAAAAATTATTAATTTTTTCATATATATTTTCTTATTTTAGTGTGCAATATTACTATAAAAGCGGATTCACTGTTGGCCCGTTCAAATTCGACGTTCGGGCAAATCAAATCTCCCGCGTTATCCGGTCCAAATTCTTGCTGGTATACGCTGGATCCCGGATTAGACAAACGCGTGGAACTACAAGTGTACAGACTCGTAAACGCTGGTCATTTCAACGGTTCGAGGTAAGTTCTAAGCTACTTTAGAAATAGTTCTAATAATAATTGTATTATCAATATATGTTGTGTAAACCTTAGACTCAAATTAACAATCGTTCAATGAAGTATATATAAAAAAAAATAAAAAATTTTACTGTATAAAATATAGTACCATATATTATATAGTGCATAAAATATAATATATTTCCATTTACACACTTCTGAACCATGCCCCGTCGGTCATCTCTATATATGAATATTTTCATTCCAGTGACACCAAACTATCTTGTATTTTCACTCGGGTAAAAATAATTTTTCTAAAAAAAAAAATACGCTAACATTTTTCTGCAACGATTAATTGAAATTATAAATAAATAATTGTTGAAATAATAAAATTGTTTTTTCGTATTTTTCGTTGAATAATTTAAAATATTAATTTTCGTTTTATTTCAACACTCATATAGTATATATATATATAATAATATATTTATTATATATATATATATTTAAATTGATGTATAAATTTTAGTTAATTTATATAAATAAAATAAATCCCAAATCGACAAAAATTTACTTTTATTTTAAACAAATATACAGTGCGCAGTCCATCTTCAGTGAAAAACACAGACTTGCTTTAAATTACATTTTATTAATGAATTTTTTTCATTGATTTTTGTAGATTCGAGTTTAATTTTATTTATGCTCATATTATAATCATATACAAATCAAATTAAAATAATCTCCAATTTAGTATAAAATATCTTTTTTGTTCAGCAATATTGGTACAACGAAAACTCGGCATATTTGAACGCCTAAAACATATTTTAATGAATAAATTATAATATAATTTATTCCTTTTTACTACCTAATTTATATTTATATAACTTTACAATATATTTTATGTATGTCGATTATATTCTTTATAATAACAATTCTTTTCATATAACATATGTTCTTATTTTAATATATTACTGTGTAGGACATATAGGTAATATATTATATAATGATTATATTAAATTATAAATTATAATATATATATCGTCATTAATTATAATTTAGAAAAAAATATTGGTATAATATCAAAGCAAATAATCATTAATGAAAAAATTTACATTATATTCTCACCAGAATTAAAATGAGTATTTCAATAAATATTTTGAAAAAGTTTACTGATTCTCTATATGACTTGCTCGAGAGTTTGTTCAAGACATTTTTTTAATAAACATTAATTTTAGTAAATTGAAATTTTTTTTTTAATAAATTAAATTTTCGAGTATTTAAACTATTATAATCACAGTACAAAGGATGACAAAAAAAAAATGTACCGTGGTCCGTGAATAATCCGAGAACAATTCTCTCGAGAAAGTACGTTTTAAAAAATTAATTTTGGTGTATGCTTTATGTCGTTGGAATTAGAAACAGTAATTAATTGATCAAATAAAATACAAGTCTTGGGCCTTTTAATATAATTTTCAAATATTTTGTAGGTATTTCATTCAAATTTTGAACAAGGGCCATAATCAACACTTTATTTATGTTTTACAGGAGAGACATAAAACATTTTTATTTAGTTAATTTATACTCTACCGAATTATAATAAAATTTGAATATTTTATATAATAAAAAATAATTATATCAACAAATCATAATAAAAAAAATTAACTTTATTGTTTAGAATGGGAGATTTGGAAATATTTGTGGCCATTATTACAGTAAAATATTTTTCACCTCTGTTAGCTAGAATAATCCTTTATTTTTCTGCATTTAATAGTATTTTTGTTAATATACAAAAATTTGCCATTTATTGTAAAATATCTAATAAACAAAAATCATATTAATCTAAAATTTTCAACGCTATGGCCATGCATTTTAAAAACCAACAAAAAATCAATAATTTGATAACATCATATGTCAGTAAATTTACTGACAAACCAAAAGAAACAAAAAAGAAATTTTAATCGGACAAATATCAAAGAAGTTATAAGTAAAATAAATTATGTTGCAGGGTTCTCAAAATTTGATAACATGATAACGTGTTAATATTTTTTTGTTTTTGGCCTATGCAGCGTCATAATCTATTGGTCCATAAAACTGAATTATTAAGTTGATAATAATTAAAATATGTTGCACAAAGCTTCAATATCTTATTGAATCAAAAAGTTATCGGTTACCAATCACTATTTAGTCTATAAGTTATGGGCTCAATTTTGGGTTCATAAATTATGTGAAATCCATAAAATCAAACTTCTTAGTATAAATTACACAATTACTGATTAGACAAATTACTTTTATAGATATGGACATATACGATATAATAATATTTCTATCTGTTCAATTTGAATTTGTGAGTTATCTCCTTTTTTATATGTTTTGATATTTATTTACCAATAAAATATTTTATGAAATCCATTGTTGAATTATTAAGTTGTGGGTTTTACAAAATATTTATCAAACAATTTTTGGGCGACCGGGCATTAATTTGGTAATTGTTGTGTTTGCTGAGTTATTATGATAATTTTGTCCACTGAATCGCTAGTTTGGATACCAATTGCTAACTTGTATCCTTAATATCTCTTTAAATAATGACCAAAAACGAAAAAAAAAATATTGGTACATTTATATGTAGTGTCCTTGAACAAAATTCAACTTAAAGCCCTCCAAAAAAGTATAAAATAAATATGAATTTATGCCAGCAGTGAAAGGAGGGTTAACAAGTCACATACCTAATATATAGTACTTAGTAAATGTTAAAAATAATATAAAACCAAAGTCAAAAACCCAATTTGTTGATTGGCTCTTTAAAAAAATAAAATAAAATAGGCGTATGTCAATAATATCAATAATAATAATAATTGTTGTAATAAAATGTTCCTGTATCAATTGCCTATGTTTGATATAAAAAATTCAAATTTCTTTCTAAAATTAAGGTTTTTTAATATGTTCTTTACACTACACATAAAAGAGCATTGGTTCCTATCTGTATTTAAATTATCTAAAAAAATCATGTATAGGTATTTATATATATTTCTATGTAGGGACAATGGGAGAATTATGGTCAATGGGTAATGATGGTCACCCTCATTTAGAGAAAACTGTGATCGGTAAAAATCAGCTGACCGTAAATAATTGTTAATATTGTTATCAAAACCCTATATTTGGTAATTAGTAGTAATCAGATGAGTCTTTCTAGACAAAATTCCTGTTATAATTTTTCATGCATAACATTGTGACCTTAACATTTGTTTAATATACGTTAATTTGATATATTTTTCTTTAATTGTGTTATAAACATTAAATAAAATGCGAAGATTATGAATAGGTCGGTATTGAATATTAAAGTTCATTTATCAGAAGAAAAAAATCTAAATTAATTTTAAACATTTTTTATGATGGGATATTGGCAGTCAAAATATATGGGGTAATTATTGTCATTTTTATTACAATTTTCAATTATCATACCGCATGTATTATTTAACTAAGAAACTTTTGTATTTTTAAATAAGAGTATTATAATACTTTTTTCAATACCGAATAGATATTAATATATATTACATAAGTACAATCATTTTAAAGTTTAAAAAATATAATATACAATACTATAGGTAGTAATAATATAGAGAATATAATCCAACAGTATATAATAAATATTTCTTATTACAATCATTCAGTACATATTTTATAGAAATTATACTTTATCAATTATTATGTTGTTATTTGATGTTAAATACCTACTAGATTATTTAATTATTAAAAAAGTAGTTTTCCCTATTCCCAATATTGACCATCATTACGATAGGAGGATGGTGGTTATTTCCATTATTTTTAAAAACATTAAAGACACGTATTTACATTTATTTTGAAAATCTTAAACTTATATATGTTTTTATTGTATTATTAGTTATTAGAATAAATAATTCAAACCATTTGTTTGCCAACAAACCAAATTTTAGTTAAGGTGATTTGTGGTGGATAATTTTTATTAATTAATTTGTTCCTATAAGCTAATTTGATCCATTATCAAATATGTATACAATGTATGAGTTGTATAATATAATGTTGGGTATTTGTTCGTTGTATAATATATAGTTTGTTAAGTTTATGTCTGCATTTTCAAAAAACTTCGAACTTGACGGCCGTGTTGAGCCCATAGGGGATCTAGTAAAGTTAATTACCGTTGGTTGTATTACCCGAATTCCCTTCGCTTCGGGACCATATATAGTTATACTATTAATATTACGGTATTAAAATGAATTTCTGAATATGAACATAAAATGACGTGAAATTGTCATTATCTACATTGACATTTAACATATTTATTATAATGACCCATATTCTAACAGTTATAATCACCGCGACCGTTCCGTTGTTATTTTTTATTTCCTGCATTATAATTTTGTTATATTGAAAAGTGTCCAATCAATAGTATCAAACACAATGACGATTGATTTTGTTTTTTTCTTCTTTTTGCAAGACAACACAATTGAAAACTGTATAATATTGTGAGTTATAGCGTCATAATTGTTCACAAAAAAAAGTTAAATAAAAGTTCCAGGAATTTATAAATATTTTTAAAACGTATATATAATATGATTTAGAAACACATTGTACCTACCTATACTATACGGTATGCTTTTGATTATATATTCAATAATTTTGATAGATTATTAAATAACGAAAATAATTTACATCGTAATAATAAACGTACTAACAATTATTAATAAAACAGGTAATAGAAGAAACATTCCAAAAGCTATTTCTTTTCTGCCCACATAGACATCCATACAGATTTTATGGCCTAATTTGAATTTTTAGATTGTCTTACCTAGAATATGGTTTTAGGATGTTTTGTTCCCACCATTTGGTCCTCGCATAACTAGACCATTTGGTCCCCAACCAAAATAAAAACAAACGTTTATCAGTACATGTGGGAAACAGCTACAGGGAGGTCGGACTTCGCTCACGAATGTCGCAAATTAAATCGAAAATATTCCCCCGATCTGTTGTGAAACATCACGTCGGGTAGATAACAGGTTGAATTGAATATGGTTTAAGTGTACTTTTTTCGATTATACTTATAATCCAATTTACCGTGAAACATCAAAAATTACATAATAAAGAGAACAAACTAAAAAGTCAAAAAACTAAATACGAAATAATGAATAATTATTAGGATAATTGATATTGGTTATCACACATAAATAAGTTATATTTGATAACAGTGTTGGCAAATAAAATATAAGACCCGGGGGTCAAATGGCGGGGGGAAAAAATGTCCGTTTACCTAATATTATATAGGGACCTATCTATTCAGATAGATAACATAAGAAATATTCGTTTAAGTTATTTTAATTTCGTAGGTAGGTTAAATGTATCTATACAGTGTTATTATTTACAGGAACTTTTCATTAAATCTTGGCTATAATATACTTTATAATAAAAAAATATATTGATAATAATATAGTATTTTTTTGGTGATTAATGACCACCGAAACTTGAATTTTACACTAATGATTTTTATTTGGTTATTGTTATTTTTTAAACAATATATCACATTTTCGATAAAATATTACAATCGTTAATTATATTGTTATCGAATTTTGAAATATAATTTTTTACATGTTTAAGTCCTATTTTTTATAACTATGACATTTTATGTTAATCTATAATACCTACAATCTATATCGTTTTCATAGACCTCACATACATATAGTTTTAAAATAAATCGTTACGGTAAAATAATAAAAAAACTAATTAGTTTTATTCGTATAATGACATAATGCATTATACCCTTGAGATATGTTTTTCTTTATAATCATTATTCCATCTCACTAATTTTGGCGTTAGATAGTTTATCGAACCCACACGTTCACTTTTGGTTGATTATTCCACTTCGTTTTATCAGCCATTTAAATTGATAGGGGTCCTAATCAATGTTGTACTCACAAAAAAATAAACGATAATGCGCACGTGTCTGGCATAAATACAATATGTTTATATATAGTAAAAAATTGATAAATCAATACTGATTTGATGACATCACGTATATATCTGACATTTAAAACATTTAACTTCATCAGTTTTATGGTAAATGTATTATTTTTTGACACAATAATTCGGTTATTGATACTTAATATTTTGTTTTTATAATACCGATGTATAAGTATTTAAGTATTTTATTATATATTTTTAATTGTATTATATATATTATATAAATATATACCTAATACGAAGATACGTTATATTAGAAAACATATTGATGTCAAAATCGGATGTGTTAGCATTCAAAAGCATTTTAGCATAAAATAAATAACAATATAACGGGAGGACTACACCAAAATATTTATTTATTAATTTATTTTAAGTTTATTTTTTTTTTAATTTAAAAATGTTTCTTTTAAAATATTAATTATGAAAAATTTACAAATAAGTGTTACTGCACATGTACATATTGTATATTCATTTTAAATTAGTATACTTCCCTATACGATTATTGCAGTCACCATGTACAGAATACAAATAATTTAAAATGCAATAGAAATTATCATTTGTTCAAAAGTACTTATATAGAAAAATCCGAAATCTGGACTAAAAAATCGATTGACCGCACTTTTAGTCATTTAATAATAATGATTATATTTTTCATTATAATTTATTACATGATAAATTTATGTTTTATATTACAATTGTTAACTCTGATTTTTTTTCCCATTTTTGATTTTGGAAGTTTGTAGAGTAGTGGATATGATAAAATTCGGTATTTTCCGAATTTACATATGATAGTTCGCCTACATTTAGTCAAACAAATTTTTTCTAAAAAACTAAAAATATTTCATGCCGGCAACTATACTCGTATAGTGGGTACGCGATCACGTCCACACGGTGCGTAACCTCACACCGTAACATCTCTTTGATGCGGTCTAAAAAACCGAAAATTTATAGAACGTCGTCGCGTACTTTCTTGATACACAATTTTGTTACCTACCCGACGAGTTGTTACGGTTACACAGATACGCGGGCCGTCCCAAAGAAAGATTTTTGGAGGTGTGAAAATCTAAAAAAAATAATATAATACTTTTCCTCAAAACATAGAATAACCAAAAAAAAAAAGTAGTTTAGTAAGTAAGTAGTATAGTTTGCAGACTTAAATTCCGAAAAAATACTTCATTGCTGCATAATTCGCCGGCTAAATTTAAAAATACTTCATTATTCAAAACGTGAATAAGCAATAAAAAAAGGGCATCGACTTTTTCTATTATTTGCCGACTGCTTTTTGAGGTGGGGTTGTGAGACACTCTCCTCTCTGGACAGCCTTGTGATTACGCGGCGGAGATATGGTACGTCGTTACGCGATTGTAATGTTACAAGTGTGTACGCGGCTTCAGACTACAAAAAAAAAAAATATATATTTATATATAGGTACCTACATAGTTAATACATGAAATTATACAATAAGAGAGAAAAGAAAAACAAAAAAATAAAAATAAAAATAGATAAATAAATAGTTTAACATATAATTTTTCAATAAGAGAGGAAAGAAAGAAACATAGGTATAACCTAGTATACAATATCGTATAATAGTTAACCTAAATAAAATGTTGTTTGTCGTGAAAATATACGGTTCCAGAGATCCCAAAAAATTATCATCAAATCAATAACGATATGGTATTAAAAAAAAAAAAAAAAAGTGGAAAATTGAAAACGATATATTTTAAATTAAATAGTTAGATAGAGTGGTGCAAAGTTTGAAGTAATTTGAAATAAAGAGGCTAGCAGGATGTCGTCGGGCTCTAATGTATAAGTCACAGAAATGCGACGATTTGGCGCCTGGTAAGATTAAGTTTCCGAAACTGTTGGTCTGTGTGGGGATTGTATAAGAGAAATATTTCGTTGACAAAAAGAATAATCATATAGATTTTAGTATTAAGTATTAGATTTACTAATCATGCTAAATACGTTTTCATTGTGTGTGAACAAATTTTAGTAAACAAATCTCGTATTCTCGTCGAATGGTAGAAAATATAGAGTTTAATTATTAGCGACAACGTTGAATTTTTCATTTCCTGAAATAATATAGCTTGGGGCATGACAAGCGGAGGATTGTATTTATATAGGAGATTTTACAAACTATAAATGCAATGTCTAGAATAATAAATTACTTATGAGCAACACGGTATAGTAATAAAATCAACGAAATATTAATTTACCAAACCAATCTATATATATTAAAAATTAAACGCTACTGGAAATTATTAATTATTACCAGAGTTGGAAAAAATCTGGATATGTAGTAATTAGAGAAAATTGGTTTATCTTGTCTAGTTAGTTAATTGTTTACTTGATTATTTTCATCTTAGTCCATATAGAAGTATCGAAAAGTGAACAACTAACTGAACTGTCATATATTTTTAGATTTTATTATAATATTATGAATTATTACAATATTAAACCATTTTTTAATTTTGCCTCTAAAAGCCTAAAAATATAAAATTACTATTTAGGTATCCACATTTAACTAAATGACGTTTTTAATAGTTAAATTTTAAATTAGGTACCTGATATTTATTTTGAACTTTATCTAGAGAAATATTTACCATCTTATTTTAATACGTGGTACCTATATATCTAACAATAGAAATAGAGCTAGCCCTTAGATTTGAGTTAGGTATCGAATTCTTAATGAAAATAATAGGCATAGACTAGACTACTATATATATATATATTATGATATTATATGAATTAAAATTGGTTTTTTTTAAAATTTAAATAATAATATTGCTATTTAATTTACAGTTTTCTATATTAGATTTTATATTAATTTAAATTGATTTATACATTTTAAATTTCGCTTGATAAAATAATAATTTAATTTCACTAATGTGATTTATTGTATAAAGGAGTATTCATTTGCAGTCAATAGTAATTTAATATTTTATTCCAATTTACGTATACACAATATAAATGGGTTATTATTTATTATATTAGTTTTAATGCATATCACTTTACATTAGCTTTTAAAGTACACTTTTGGTTATCCTTAAATTTATTGTGAAATTACATAGAAACGACTATGCAACAGATGTCCATAAAAATACTAATGGAATAATAATACGAACCTTAAATTATTAAAATGGAAAGCAGCCAATAAATTAAATCGTACCTAGACGTGTTTCTAGAGAATTCATAAAAAAATAATCATTGGGAATATACATTTTTAATGTCGTGATAACACTAAAAACGAAAAATATTCATAAACCAAAAGAGTTATTAACGCGAACATAGATGAGTATTTTTTGAATTATTATCTTAATTATTTATAACACTATAAAACCTTAAAAAGTACTAGGTATATAAAAACATTTTATTCTACACGTTATAATATAAAGGATGTCAAAAAACTTTCTTTTTTTTTTTTTTTTGTCAATGTGACCCAAGGGTGAATTTTATAATTATTCTACGTGTCAACACATATAAAAATGACAGCCGCACAATGGATATAACTTGAGTATAGAGGAGAAAATTCGAATTTTCATCAATTCCAATCATATTTTATGACAATTTTGTGTAATCTCATATATTGATTATGGATATATAGTCCTATATACAAGTAATCAAAAACATTTCGCATTTGACATGAATAACTATGAAAGACTATCAAGATTGAACCGCTACAATATTATGTACTTATATTCTCGATTAATTCGTAATTTTATAAATATATTGTATGCAAAAACCGTGTTTATAATAAAAAAATATATACAGAGCTATTCCAAAGGAAAATGAATTTTTTTTTTTTTTTTATTGTTAAAGATTAACGAACAATTTTAGCGTACAGATGCAGATATTATGGCAGAGAATTATGGGAACAACCTCATGCTATCAAGTGGAATATTGAAAACCTAATTCGTACCTAACCTAACCTAACCTTTACAACGATATTTATTAAACTCTAAAACCTATATTTTAATAGGTAACCTGACAGTTTTGGTTCTTAGTAATAATTCCAGTTAGCTATCTGCACGATAACGCACCAGATTAATTTTTAGAAATGGAAGTAATCACATGAATATAGGTTTTGGTGGTCAATAAATCTAATATTGTATGTTCAGTTCTACGATACATTTAAAGTTGATCTTAATATAAAAACCCGATATTTGCGAATTTGGGGTTTAATTCCATTTGACAACATGAACTTATTCCCAAAGTTTCGCATTTTAAACCAAAAACACTCATCTGTATATTAAAGTATGTAAAAATATGAAAACAATATATTATATTTAGACTTTTAAACAAATAATTTTTTCATGGTGAATTTTAAAATAATAGAAGGATATATTGTATTGAGGAGTTTTGTAGTAGGAGAAGTGCAAAGTAGGTACCTATATATTCAAATGAAATGTGTTGGAAAGTTCATTAATTATAAAGGTAATACGTTATAATATTATATTCTAAAACTATATGTTATTAAAAAAGTAATTTAAATACAAAAGACTTTAAATACAAATAGGCTATGAATATTTTTAATTAAGGTTTCAAGTAATATGACATTACGTGTATGTCGAATAAAAATATTATACGTTTAATCACTCATTCAATATAATTTAAATAGTCAGATAAACCTAATTGTAATATTAAATACATTTTTCTTTTAGAAAATATAATTAATAGCATTTGGTTTGAATGTTTAAGACTGTTAAATTCACAATATTTGTAATCCGTCTCTATATTAGTTTAGTCGAATAAAATATCCTATATAAAAAAAATTATTTATTTCGTACTAAACTTACACCCGTGTTTCAAAAAATAATTCAAAAATTATAATAAATGGGTATTTTAAATGTAGCTAATGATGTTATTATGTAATATTTAATAATAATAAAAAAAAAATATTACCATCAGTATTTGATATTTATTTACTTGTTGTCTACGTTAATTTCAAGTAGGTAGTATGTGATTGTATTCAGTGTTAAATGATAAAATAAAAGGAATAAAAAAAACTAAGAGAATGTATAATATTAAAACTCTAAATTTAATTTTCAAACCTACTCTTGTTTTAAGAAGAAGATTTCATCTTTTATTTTTTATTTTTTAGTGTATTAAAGTCTGCGTGATAACTTTTAATATTTGAAGTATCGTTATACTAGTATATATTGTAGTTATTATAATATTTTTAATTCCCTGTTGAATGCGATATTAATTTGGAAATTTATTAATGCGTTATTAAAAGAGACAATACAAACCAATTTAAAAATAAAATTATTTTTTGTTTGATTATGTACTAATAATAAAGTAAAATAAAAGGAATTATATTTTTCAAATTAAAATGTTCCACTTTGATTTCTTTAAGATCGACTAAATTACTGACAGCACTCCTGTAAAATAAGATTTTTGATTCAAATTAAATTATTTCTCTCGTTAAAAATTTATATTTATATAATTGATAAAAAGGTAATGTACTTTTATTGTATTCTTCAGGTCGATGACCATCATCCAGAGAACAAAAATAATAAAATTGTCTTAAAACATTTCCCAAGACGAAAAATATATAGGAATGTTATAGGAATTTTATTATCTCGGAAAATTAATGTACAATAAAAAGTTTTAAAAATGATATCTAGGTTTGATCATCCTTGCTAAAAAAAAGAGCGAAATATAAACCCAATGAATAGGTCGACTACAGCACTGATGTATAAGATAATATAATATTCTTTGAACAAGGTGGCCTTAATATTATTTAAAATGCATACGCATATTATATGTCAACAACTCAACGAGTAAAAACGAATTTCAGATATCTTTAAAAAGTTTTTAAATGTTTAAAATGACAATATAACTAAGTTTGTACAATAAAAATAATGGAGATATAATAATGTCGTAAATAACGTTTTAGGTATATTTATTTGATATTTTTTGGATTTTTTAGTCGACTTTTAGAGAAAAAAGTTCTAAACTAACATCAATAAAATTTGAGATTTAAGATTTATTTAGTGTAAAATAGAAACTAATGTCGCTTTTCTATTGATAAATAAACGAACGTAATATTAATACGTAATATCACATGATAATATACGTATATAACATGTAAGTTTCATATTATATATTATAAAGATATTTTGAAATAGTTTCAATATGATAGTAATCGCGTTTAAAGTTTATATTTGTTAAAAAATTACTATTTAAAATGAGAAAATGAAGTGATATATTCCAAAAATGCTTACAAAAACCTGTGCGATATTTTGACCAATAATATATTTTCATTAGATATAATAAAGGTTTAAAAATGATTTTCATATCGTCAGAATGTCAAATTCTTAAAGTTTTTCCTACAAAGTTTACATTAGATTTCCATTGGAACAAACGTTATTAGATATTCAAAAGAAAATCTCTTGGCGGATGTGGAATAAAATACATTACAAATAATTAATGTCTACATTGACATAATTATATATCAATAAACGAGTATTCAATCATCGACTATGATAATTTGAAGTCAACTTTTAAAATTTGAAAAGAAAAAAAAAATTATGAAAAGTGCCACTTTATCCATTACACACTAGTTTTTTTTATGTACTCGTATATTTCTAATAACATTATTTCTTATAACTTTTAAATTTAAGCTTTGTAGAAAATTTTTTTTTTAAACCATTATTATATTTAATGAAAATAGATTATTGGTCAAAATATCTTACTGATTACTGATTATATATGAGTTATGTATACTACACCGAAGCTACACTCAGAATCGTTTTATTGAATGCAGTGATTTATCATTGCTTTCAAATTCAACACATCCACCAAAAGTACCCTGCCCAGTAGCGAAGTGCATCCACCAATACTGACATCCGACGAGCGAAGTGCTTCCACAACCTACTGACCGGTTTTTTTATTTATTTATTTTTTCATTATTTATTGATGGCTGTTTTAGTTGGAGATGTGTCGTTCATAAACGAACTAGTTCAATGAACGATCTGATATTGTGAACGGTTCATTAATCGTTCACAAATTCAAATGAATTAGTGTTTAGTATCTGAACGAAATGCAGTTACGAACAGACGAACGAACTGAACGAACAGTATTCAAAATAAATAAATATGATAAAAAAATAATTAATGATAGGCTATGGATATAGATTAAAAATACTTAGGTATTATAATGAACGACTGAACGAAATGTATGATTGATATGTATGATGGAACGCAGTATAACTAAAGTTCGTTCAATGAACTGATTCATTTTAACGAACGATGAACTAGTTCACCGAAATGAACGATAAGTCCCATCTCTAGTACAATATTGGTAATTGCCATGCCTGTGAATATCATACTTATATATTATGCATCACACCGCTGTATTGTTGATGATTGTTGCTGGTAGCCGGTCGGCCGCGGCCATAGATTACAATTATACACATGGGTTACATTAGTGGTCTCGGTCACTGTCTCGAATCTCGACCACGGTTATCTACCGTGATAGTAGAAAACCGTGGTATCCACACTACCGCAGCGCTGTCTGTCAGTGGCGCACGCTTGAAAAACGATTGTGCGATGCGCCGTTTACACACACGCGCAGTTTTATTTTATTTCCAATCCGGCAATAAAATACACCATGTAAACTATATGGGCTATATAGCATGACGCACAAAACTAGTTTGAACCACCAACTGTGTATATCGAACTATAACTATAACAATATGTTTGTCGTTTGGTGCAGTTATTATCTACCCATTTTAAGATGTTATCAGAATATCACTTATCTGTGTTGGACAGGCATATAAGGTGAGTTGAATTGTGTTTTATATGAATGTAGGTATTAATGTGGTCTTAATAAAATTAATGATATCACGTTCACTATTACAGTACCTATACCTACCTATATTATATCGACATTTTAGAGAAAATGACATAAAATAATATTGTTAATATATTTGTTAATAATCAGTAGTATTTTTTGGTTGTGCGCCACTAGATATTGGTGCTACTGTATACAATCTATACTATTATTTATATATTAATACCTAATTATACTGCGTCTGCAATAATACAATGAACTTCGTGGAAAATATCATTGGACACGTTGTCCATGTTGTCCTTAAATGTTATTATCGTTGAAACACCGTCAACGGTGTGTATAATAATGAATGATGTTCACAAATAATGATATTTGACCCTTATTTAAAGTTATTTGCGTGAATAATATATTCATATCAAGTTTAACGATAGCAATATTATATCCTCTCACCAGGGCGGGCACCCTTTCCGTCAAAATCGTACCATTCCCTTTTCCGCCAGATATAAAAATCGATAGTATGTATTAACTATCTAAATACGTAGGTAAAATATCTACTATATAAATATAGTAAAAATAGTACGAATCATAATGCTATAATAATCTATAGTATACACTCGTTATGTACTTTAGAGTATATAATTCCCCATGCACATTATGTGCATAAGTATATTCGGTGCGTCGAGCGTCGTGATCGGTGTAAATTTCACGTAACTCTTAAAAAAAACTCCGTAAAAAGTAGTACGATACATGACCGATTTCAATTCGTAATTTGTAATAATAATAATTGTATTTTAATAATGTCCCTAATATTTTATTATTTATTAAAATGAGAATTATGTTATTTTTTTTACCAAATCAGTACTTAGTTATTTTACTTAATAATTTAACGTTCTTCACTAAATTAAACCCGGTATAGGTATATTATATTGTAATTATATCTTAGTCCGTCATTTTAACTAGGTAGTATAGAAATGTTTATAAAATAATGATATATATTGTTACTATCGATTTTTATACCTAGCGAAAATGGCAAAGGTATGGTTTTGGCGGAAACGGGTTGTGCCCTTCTCTCCATACAGGCGTAATATTCTATAGGCGGGATTTTGTATGATGTGTCGAACTTCCATTTTCTTTGTACATATTTTAATGCTTTATTCGTACTCGTATTATGACTTAAAATATGTAAACATATTTGAAATATTTCATTAATTGTTTTGGTATACAGTACATTAATTATAATCAGAGCTTGAAATAATTTTCTATTAATCGATTTAAAACATTCATAATAAATTTAATTATTTTCTCCGAAATTTAAATTTTGGACATTTTAAATATTTTTCAAAACAATATTACTTTTTTATTCTTGTACTGGAAAATACTTTAAAAGTATTGCTTTCGCATGTTTATTGAATTCCTTTTACGTCTAACTGGAAAAATGTATTCATTATTATAATTTTATTTTTATTTCATTACTAATATTATCATTTTGTAGGTACTTTATTATTTAAAAAATACACAATAGGTACTGACGATTAATTAAATATCGGCATTGTAAAAATATAAATTACAATTTCATTGTACAAGTTCAATTTGGGATAGCCTATATTATAATGCATAACTTCAGGATTTTCTGCATTTTGCCATAATTAGCCCGAAATTATAATTTAATTTACCGCACATCATTTTCTTTATACTGCTGAGTAAATTCAGAACCATATTGTCGCGACAGACTGAAATGTAGATAATAAATGATAAAGTATTTGTCAACATTTTGCACCGATCAAAAATGTTTGGATTAAGATAAATTATATTAAAATTCTTCCATTTTTGATTTTATAAATTTCTAATGATTTTGGTTCCTGAGATGAAATTTATAAATTTCAAAATAACATAATATAATATGATCAAATATAATTTCTTTAAAAATTGTTTATACCTATTACCTTTAGACGTACAAATAATAAAATAAAAACTATAACGTCGGATCGTTAAAAATCCAGGGCCTGGTAAAAAAAAAAAAAAAAACAAAATAAAAACAAGTAAGTTCGGCGAATCCAATACTAAAGAGTGGAACGAAATCCCGCGGAAACTTAATTATATCCGTATTTTTAATTTATATTCCTTGCTTTCGTGCCTATCGATTCGGAAAACGGAAATCTATGCACCACTGCTTTGCTTATCCAAACAGCGGGCGAAGACAAACAACGAGAACGTTTTATAAACTTTCGGGCTATGAATTATTTATCGCGATGAATACGACAAAGTCGAGGTGAGAAACGTGTAGAATTAAAAATATAAAATAAGACGGATAAGAAACTCATATTGCGTATTCGTGTCTCGTGACTGGATGAGCTCGATTTCACCATATAGATAATGTACTCGTATATAATGTATTGTGCAAAGTTTAGTAAATGTTGTAATTGTTGATAGTTTTGTAATTTTACAACCAATTATTACTTCCTATAGTATAAATCTGAGATACGAGTAAATCGCTCATTGTCATAAATTTATTGGCTTACTTGATTTTTCGTTATTATCATAATTGAATAATTTAACCGCAATAACATTAAAATATAATATATGAATGTATAAAGAAAAACGTGATTAACTACAGAGTAACGTGCAGATAGAAGTGTAGTTAAAGGATGTTAATTGTTTTTCCTGATTTTCTTCAATGATTATAGTGTTCAATGGAATTATTAAATATATTATTACATTTATTTAGTTTTCACTATTTCATAATGAGATGCTAATTGAAAATTAATTTAATAGCATTTAAAGTTAGTATTAAGACAGTTAATCTTTTGTCCATCCAATTTAAATTCAAATTAAACATATATATATATATATATATATATATGATAAATCTTATATGAATATTTTTAAATAGAAGTCAAGCCAATTTTATTAAAAAAAATGAAATTATAATTGTATTTCATGAAAAAGATGCCGTTTGTAGCTTAGATTTTCTTTTTAGTGTCACATTGATTTAAACGATACACGTAAACAAATATAAACTGATCCACTTATTATAATAGATATTAATATACACCGAGCTAATGAAACCGATTGATTATTATCTTAGATTGATCACTCGGCCTTTATTGAAAGGAGTGTTCTCATTAAACAATGGATATCCGGAAAATTACTGTACGTGCTTAAGTTCAAAAATAATTTTATATGTCCACAATGTGCAGCACGGATTCATTTTACGCCTGGTACTTGGATCATGATAATATTAAAATAGGTATCGTATTATTATATTAGTGATGAAAAAGCATTATTATTATTATTATTATTCGATTTTATGAAATGTATGGAACAACTTAGAAAATTTTCTCGGGAAACTAAGTGACTATTCTATAGAGATTAAATTGTTTTCTAAAAGTCTCTAAAAACTAAAAAGAAAACCATTGACCTGCAAAGTCACTGTTCACTGGTTTCTTATGGGGACACTAAATCGACGATTTTCAGTGGTTAAATTTTAAATCTATAATGAACTTTATAAATCATCATTTTTTATTGTTTTTTGTTTTACATTCGATAATAGATGTTTTTACTCTAAAATTACATTATGAATTCACTTTAAAATTTTTGGGTAAATATGATTTTTTTTAAGTTGATTATATAACAATAAACATTATAATGACATGGGACTGATTTTAAATTACTTTTTAAATATTTTTCAATTGTTAGATTTTTATATTTCTTTATTTAAATACGTTAAAGAAAGACTGCTAGGGTGTTTCACTTATATATCTACCAGCAGGGCTATGCGGATCTAGATATAAGTATATAAAACAAAAAATGTAATTCTAAGAAATATTTACCGTTAAATATAATATTGATATTAAATAAAAAGTAAAATATAATATAGTTGGTATTTACTCCGCACATACTATAAGAAGTCGCTGGGACTTTTCGTTCTCGAATTTTTTTATAACCATTGTTGTCAGGTCGATATGTTCGAAAGTTCGATTAAATATCGTATACAAGATAAAAGTTTGCCGAATGTATCAATATAAATTTGATTAAAATTGTGAAAAATACTATGAAAGTTCTACTATTTCCAATTCAATACTATGAGATATAAAAACTATAGTTTAGATACCTATCTAATCTCTGAATCAGTGGGTTCGACTTAAATACATAAATACAGACTCGTCACAGGGTATTATATAACGCATATTTTAATTTAATAAAATAGGTACCTAGGTACAAAATTTAATTCAAATAAACGAAAAAAAAAATTATAAGAAATATTAAATAACAAAAGTGAATATAATAATAAGAAAATATATTACAATATATTGGATATACAGGTAGTATAAAAAAAAGTCGCAAAAAAACAGATCAGTATAGTGGGATTCGAACCGGCGCGGCGTACCCGTATCAAAAGTGTAGGTATCTCTGATCCTACTAAGCTACATAATCGATGATAACGTAGGCAAAATTTTTCGTATTTAAACTATTCAGATAACGGACGACACCGTTAAGTCGAGTAATAACGGAAAACGGCGAGTTGGGATTCGCATTTTTTCTTCTCGGTATCGAAAGCTCGGAGAAAAGGCGAAAACGCAGAGGAACGAAAGGCGTAAAAATCTCAACACGACTGGAAAATAGTTAGAAAACGGTACCTGACGGTATAGGAATACGCGTTGAACGGTGACGACAACGGGTCGGGGAATTAAATAAAAGTACAAGAGGTATTTTTCATGGAAAAAACGGCTAAAAAAAGGCAGCATTTTATATAATTTAATTCTATTTACTATAATATGTTATTTTGATTCTATACATAACTATAACAAATTTCAAAAATGATTTATTTCTGAAACTAGCCAAAAAAGTGGAGATGATTTCAATACCCGATGACTAATTATTTCCAAAAATTAAGTGCCAAACCAATTTTAAGTTTAGTATTTTACTTTTAGACCGAGTATTGTAAAAATATTACAAATACTTTTTAATAGTATTTTAAATACTTTTGGAATATATTTTTCTACGACTATAAATCAATCATTATATAATATGTAACAATCCCTTGTGTTTGTTTCGGGAAAAATTATTATTAGTAAAATAACACAATGAAGGAGATATTTATATAGGCACGTATAATATTATGTTGTTGATTGTTTACTATACATGGTTAAGTGCACATTTGTGACCAGATCGTTATAATACTTTATATATATATATATATACGATAGTGTTTATGGGCTTTTGCTTTTTACTATATAGATCGCTGCAGTACGTGCAATCACAATCGAGTGCAATCTCGTAACAGCCCTTTAAACCCTCTTTTCGCTTTTGTGTTCTCCTGGAAATATTACAGCATCGGCGTTGTGTATAGTTGTGGGCAAAGTGGTTGTATGATGTGAAGCAAGAGTATCGAGTATGTTTGAGGATGATAAAAAATACATATAAACGGCCACTGTATGAAAACTCAGATGGGAATTGCATTGTCAATGAGAAATATATGTATAATATATATGTTGTAAGTATAGAAAATCTGACATGTGAATAGAATAATATGCATTGTACTTTTATATGTTGCAGCAAAAAATTTATATATATATATATATTATTTATAGACTTATGTTAGGAGACAAAATACGAGACGGTTACACATATATACAGGTACATCCTATAGGTATTCCGTCTTTGAGAATGTAAGTGACAATCCCATTAAGCTGTCAATGCCGTCTGTAGTATTGATAAGGATTCGAAAAATATTTGTCGTCGTATAATCTCCTCGAAGGATTATAACAATTTTAATATCATCCATTGTAATGAATTATCATTTTAATCGTATCACAATATCTGTGTTTCCGGGTATTTAGTTAAAAAAAAAAAAAAAATTCATATATTATAGGTACCTATAAAGTTCCAAACTTTTACCTTATTGATCATATTTTATTTTAGAAAATATATTTTTTGTCAGAATATATTTCATTAGTCTCCATATGATACCATAAATCGTATATCTGTCTTGAAAAAAATACTTTTAAAATTGTATTTAAATAGAGATATAAATACATCAATAAAAAGTACTTTAAACGTATTTCAAATATTTTTTTGAAATAGTAATTAAAAACAAATACCGATACTTTGTATGTATTTAAAAACAAATATAAATACTTAATTTAACGGCTATAAATATATTTTTTAAATGGTCGTATTATGTTATTTTGTTTTTTGTAAGTCATAATTTTTAAGTTTTACTGAACTAAGTCTTAGCAGTTAGGAATTATTTTATGTGATAAATTATTTATAAAATATATATTACAATTATTACAAAAATATCATTCTTAGATTTGAAAACATTTAAAAATTAATATTTATTAATTTTAATAAGAAAATATAGGTGTAGGTACAGTAGATTAAAAATACAAATATATTTATTATTTAGACAATAATAAAAGAGAACCATCCATAAGCATACATCCATTTATACGTGTATCACGCATTTATTAATTCTTGGTTTATTAGACATGGCATGTATAATTGTATAAAGTACAGCTGATCCGTAATAGTTATGAAATAATATAACCCCTAGATTTTTGTTATTTAGTAATTTTGTAAAAGTTAAAAATATAAAAGAATTTTAATTATCGTCAAAAAGTTATAATATATTTTAATATATAAACTAAATGTATAAGGGTTGTTTATAGTAAATAGTTATATTGGAAAATTATTTGATTAGGTACAATTAATTTTAAGATATTCTGTGTATTGTTTATCATTAACGGTAGATGTGAAATAAAAATCTATTTTACACAAATAAATACTATTAATATATTAGTCTTTGGTTGACAATTATTGCAATAAGTATATTGAATATTGGTATTATGTTAAAATTATTTAAAATTAATACTTGATTATTCACTGTAAAAAATTTTATTCAGAAGTATTTAAATAAAAATATTTGCATTTCAAGTACAAATATACACATGAAAAATAATTTTAAATACTTTGCAAGACTGCAGTAAATTAACTACATATAATATATCCCACACAGCAATATATTTATTGAATGTTTAATAAATATTTGAAAAAAATAACAAAAGTTTAATAAATATTTGATTTCCATTTATGGAAGATTGTTAAATATTTATACAATATTGTATAAATATATTTTGAACCAGAAATATTTATTCGTGCAATACAAAAAATTAACATTTAATAAATATTCAAAAAACAAAAAAAAAAAAAACGTGAAAACTATCATTTTCATATTTTAGATTCTAAGCGTAGCGAGGGAGCTAGTGGTTTTACAATAATATTTATTTTTTTATTTTTCTGTAAACACTTTTTCTACCAGGAGTGCTTCGATTTTTACAAGTTTACTTGGTTTACGGTAGCAAATTACATTTAGTTGATCCTTTTAAGAGATTATTTTTCAATATTATCAATAGTTTTTTTAATGCATAAGGTAAAACTACAAAAAAATAAGGAAAAAACGTTAAATATACGATTTTGTCAAATCCAGATTTTTAATTTCTTCGTCTTCTTCTTCTCCTTCGCCTTCTCTCCCAACTATTTGGGGTCGGCCATCATGGTCCTATACTTCCACTTAACTCTATCTCCCGCATCTTCTTCACTTACTCCCACCTTCCTCATATCACTCGCCATTACATCCCCCCATCTCTTTTTCGGTCTTTCCCTCCCCTTTTTGTACGCTCTCTTTTTCCTACACCAAATATCCATAACCATTAACCTATGTTGTGCTGTCACACTTTCCCCCGGGATTACCTTACAGTCCTTACACTGTTTCAATAATGTTTTTTAATTTCTTCGTAATTTAGAAAAAAACGACTTGATAGTCTTGAAATTTACATCGAATATTTCATTTAATAATATATTTACGTTGATTAAGTTTTTTTTCGCAATTTTGGGCTATTTATAGTCATTTTAAATTTCGAGGTTTCTAAGTCCTAAAAAGGGTAATTTTGAGTTTTAAGGGCCTGAAAATTTTATTCAGCGTTAAATATATAACTAAATAATATACTCTAAATAAACTTAAAAAATCTCGAAAATCCATAGTCACAATTTTTTTTATAGTCATTTTAATTATTTCGACAAAATGGCCAATATTGAGGTACCTATTCAAGTCCAAATAAATGGTAAAATGAGATTTTAAGACCTGAAAAAATTTAGTATAACATTAGTCGTACATAAATTTAACTAAATAAAAAAGTATTTTAGATTCTGATCGTAACGGGGGAGCTAGTGGTTCAATAATGAAGTTTAATTTTTTATTTTATTTTCTCTGTCAACAAATTTACTACCAGAAGGAGTACTCCGATATTTACAAGCTTCCATGGTTTCCTGTAGCAAATTTCATCTAGTTAGTACATCAAAGAGGTCATTTTTCGATTTTCTCAACAGTTTTTTAATGTATAAGAAAAAACTACCAAAAAATGACGAAAAACGGCAAAAATACGATTTCGTTAAATTCAGATTTTTCATTTCTTCGTAATTTCATAAGATCATATTTATTTCTACATTTTATCTTTGATGTAATGTTAAATATAGGTAGGTACTTAGTGTATAACTAATATTAAGAGTTATGAATACCTACTACACCGAAGCTACGCTCAGTATTTATTGAATGCAATACATCCACCAAGAATATACTGCCCAATAGCGAATTGCATTCACCCCTACTGACACCCAACGAGCGAAGTGCACCTTTTTATGAATAAGTTCCTCATTCGACTGGTAACACACGCTGTCAATTTTGCAAAAAATTAATTTTCCTAACCGGGGGTTTGATTCTGCCTATCTAATTATCAAGGACAGACGCATTAATAACCAAGCTACTATCTATTGACGAACGTGTCAACGGAATATCGACGTACATTGCGGTGCCATTTATTTGCAGTGGCGTCATTTGGGTGAGGGGGGGGGTACAGGGTAGGCATTTGCCCCCACCCCTTGTTGGCAGCAGACCGGTGTCCGACCGAATATGGGCTGATGTCTGGGCTGTTTATGAGTCGCCGACATGATTCGTGCTGCTAATAATAGTAACTTATAATATTATTATAGCATATGCCAGGGATTAAAGTTGTGTGCAGTACGACACACTTTTGTGTAATACGAAATTAAAAAGCGTGTAATGACTCTATTCTCTATTATATGATATTTGTTTTTTAATTTTGCATTTTTTTATTAAATTATTTTATTTAATTATATTTCAAAAAAATTCCAAGATGTATCATCAGCAAAATCTAAAATACCAACAATAGTATCAAGTAACACGTAACAGCTATTGCAGGCTATCCTATATATATTCGTAGATGATAAAGGTACTTTTATTATCAGTAAAGAACCGCTCGCTTTGCTCGATAATAAACTTTTATTTAAATTCACTTTTGTATCTCAATACAATTGCCATTTTTTGTAATTGTATATTAAATAGCCTATTTATGTGTTAAATATGTAATAACTCAAAATAATTTTAAACACATAACTAAAACAACCTATTTATTATAAATATAAGTTTTTATAACCGAAATGAACACTTTTGATTTTTATTTTCTGATGAGCCGATTAAAACATAACCCCTATCCAATCATTAACTAAAATGAGGCCACTGAAAAGGGAGGGTGATAAAATCCTAAAGTGTGCAGTACGAAAAGTATATATTTTAGCCTCTGCAGCATATGCCGTATAGTAATGACATATACATGCTCGGCGTACTCGTAAAATAAATGATAATATTAAAATAAATCGAGAGACACTATCAATACTAATGGTTAAAACTAATGGTTAGTATTAGGGACCTATTAATATCTAGTTTGTTACTAGATATTTTCAAATTTGGAACATTCACTAAAAAATCGAACGCGTTCGCATTCGCGTTCATTGTTTTCCTAAAGAATGCGTTCAAGCCCACTTTCTATTAAAGATGAACGCGTTCATTCGCTCGTTCATTTTTATTTTTTATTTTTTTTAAAACTGATTGTTACGCAACTTCATTACTTACTTAGGTATAGTTTACAGAACACCCATTTTTTTTTTAAACGTACGCTTTAACGTGTTTATTTCAAAAGTGCTTGAAAAAATTTGCGGTCGAACTTTGTTTTGAAGAAGTAGCAATTTTAAGTTGTTTTAATTATGTAAAACTACATATTTTACGGTGTGTTTTCATATGAAAAGTGTCGTTATCATACATTGTATATGTGTGATTATGTACCATCAATATTTTTACTGATAATTTTATAGTATTTTTATCAATATTTTTTGTTTTATCGGAGTATATTTTCGAATTAAACTGTCCTCGACAGTGACTCGACCTAAAAGGTGCGAATGAAAAAAAGCTCACTTTAATCATACTTCAATTAATTTGTTACTTACGTAAAGTGGTGTTTCACAACAAATCGGGGATATTTAAATATTTCCGATTTAATTTGCGACATACGCATAGCGTGGCTATGTTTCCCTAAAATACCCACGGTAATGCTGCGTATTAGATATACGTAAATAGTTAATATAACAATAATTCCATTGTACTTTGTAGTCTGTACACATGTTTAAAATTAAATTACCCACATAGCATAGAATACAAGTACGTAGACCCATACTGCTATACCTAATCTTATTTATAACTTATTGTATGTCTATAATATTATATAACTGTAAACATAAAAATTGGAATATGCTCAGTTTGATTTTAATTTAAGAATTTATTATAATTATCATAGATTATATTTATTTATTATTGATAATCGTGTCTCCAATGATACAAATTTAAAATAATATAATTTTGTACAATATCAAATGTAAAATTAACGTTAAATGAACGAAATAAAATCCTTCACGTTCGTTCACAGACGCGTTCTAATGCCTTTTAAATGAACGCGTTATTTCCAAACACTGGTTATTTTATACCTATTGTTTTTCACAAATATCAGTACATTGAGAAAACAAATTAAAACCCGAACGCTATATACACTGTGCTGTGTACTATATACACTATATTTAGGTAGGTACCTACTTTTACCGATGACTATTTATTTGATATGTTTTTTAGTGGTGATTTCCATAAATAAATATTAACATAATATATTTATTTTCCATATATCTATTCCATAGTGCCCGGCCCAAATAAGTCCTGATCAACTACGTAGATAACATATAATTTATTTAGTCTCTATATTGTCTCGTTTTTTTGTCAATATTCTCCACGAAAAATTACGTTATGTATGCCCATATGACAATAAACATAAGATTATGTAAGACGGTCATTTTACTGAGATAAAATTTACGAGTAAAGAAGTTGACAACCGTAGCGACCGGTTGTTTTTTCAGTTTTTTGGGCTGGTCAAAAATGTTGTCTCTTCCTTTCAAAAACTGAAATGACGTCACCGTTTTGGTGTGCCAATATTTAGCACGGAATTAACATGAAATGGCAACATAATTTAAAAAATTTGAACGATTCTATTTTTCGAAAAATAAATAAAAAAAAACTGTGGGAAGGGAGATACTAGCAAAACGTTTCATTAGACCCTTAGCCATAAATTGACATTTTTGCAAATTTTTCTTTACCAATATTTAGCACGCTATTAGCATGAATTTGCACAACAATAACTCCGGAATTCGCACCATATATTTTACCACGGAAAATTACATTTTTTATTTTACCCGTTACGTCTCCCCCTCCCCTAAAAAAAACAGAAATAGTTCGAGTATTGGTAATATTTCTTTACCAATATTTAGCACGCTATTACCATGAATTTGCACGTCAAACTCTGAAATTCGCACGCTACTATTTTCCATAAGTACTGTACTAATATATTGTAATAATTACCATTAGACTTGATCATTAATATTACGTAGGAATATTACTGAATAATTATTAATTAACACATTATACGAGAATATCAGCGCAATTTTTCGATTTACGTAAATATATTTAGTTTTTATAACATCAAATAAATTGAGTTATTAACAATACTATGGATTGTGTTTAAATTAACACAGGGAAAACAGTTATGTGGAGCACTAGATAATGTTTTATTTTTTCTCATCATTTTTTAATATTTTCAAATAATTGAGACATACTTAGTTTATTATATCAATACTGTTGTATAATTAATATCCTACTATTAAATACAACAATAAAAAATGATACTGACATGAGACTTCTCATAAATTACTTTTAAATTGTATTTAATTATTTACCGATTGTTTATTAACCAATTATCTTGACATTACTTAATTAGAACTTAGCTCTAAAAAATATTCACTGACAATTCACAGAAATATGACAAAAAAATGGTCCATTGGAAAAATCCACACACTAATATTTATATTTATGGAGACAATTTAATTGTCTTATTATTAATTTTCTGGAATTTAACTTTTATATTCATAAAAAATTTTTATTTTATTAATTAATATTATTATATTATATAATGTAAAAATTCGCAAGTCACGACAGTCTGGTCTTTGACATGAATAAGCTTTATTTTAAATCGTCATATAACTCTTAACTTTGAGATCTACGTTTGTTACACATCAAAAGAAAGAACATGACTTTAAATATACATTCTCTATAACAGCTTTTTTTTTTAACGTTAAAATGTTTAAAGAAATTAAAAATATATTAGGCTTATATACTAGTTATAAAAAAAATTTTAGGTATTTTTCTTTCAAAATAATTTAATTCCTTTCATTTAGTAAATTATTGAAAGAGTTATAGATAAAGAGTTGATGTCAGTTTTATATATTATTTTTAAACAAATATCGAGATTAAAAATAATAAAATCAATACAATAATAAAAATTAATTAGACATAAGACCATTTATAAAATACTTTTAAAACGTATTAAAAAAATAGCGAATTTTTCATTTGTCAAAAAGTTATAAAAATTGCCTATAAAATCCCCCGTCAAAAACCAAGCGTTTCGTCGTCGTTTTAAGAGAATTCTAAATACCCATTTCAGCAGTATTAAAATACGTTCACATTCTACAACTATACAACTTCTCTCTTAGTAATCGTAGAGTCAAAATGTGATAGATGAGAATATTTACAATGCCGTAGCATGGTAGCATTTTTTGCAATATTTGCAAAATTATGCAAAATTCAATCACCGGATTCCACCGTGAGTTAACATAGGACGTCGTGTAACCATTCTATCTACAGCTTTGGACGTCACACATCTAATTTTTAAGGGGTTTTCTATAAATAAAAATTATGAAATTTTAAGACAATTTATAATTCAACAATTGTCAAGTCTTGTATTAATACCATTTTTAATTGTCCTATAATCACGACATTTGTTAATAAAAACATGTTTATGCATTTTTCATTTTCCTTTCCTTTTCTCCCTTTAATTTTAATATGCATCTGTGGAAGATTTATAAATATATTGTATTTCAAACAGTCGAAACTCAAAATAAGCTTCGGCCAACAAGAAATTATTTGAAATAAATATTGAATTATTTTAATAAAATTATAATTCATAATAGGTATTTTATTTAAATTATATTTTGATATTTATTTAAAATTGTATTATAATTTGGAATTCAATTTTATAGTTTTCAATTAAGAAAAAATAATAGTTAAACATTTAAGAGTAATAAACAAATATATTTACTAGGATATTTAATCAATATTTGTAAATAAATGTTATTTTTTTATATATATAAAATAAATATAAATTATATAATATATTAATTATATAATTAAATATTTCGTTTTAAACATAAAAACTGAAATATTTATTCAATATTTAATAAACATCAAAATTTAAATATTTGAATTCCCATTAAATTCCATTGTTTATATAATGATTATCGTAGGAAAATTCAGTGTGGGATTTATATATTACATGTGGGGTGGGATTTATTTCTTCTTATTCGTATATGTATAGTAGAATATTATCCTTTTACCCGTTCAGTTTATAATAAAATCAATTGTTCGTAATATGAAGATAATAATAGTATTTTATTTTATGTTCAATGGATTTGTATAGTTGATAATTTTGAAAATTCCACGTTTGATAATTTTGGATTTTTATCATGTAAAGTAAGTTTTTAGTGATTTTACCCAGCTCTTCATAATATAGTAGTACATTTTAATTTTAAATAAGTTTAAACTTAAGGTTGTTCGATTATGAATAACAAATATTTTTAGACCTGATGTTTATTTTAAGTTTAAAAATGGAAGACCGAGTATAATATTTCAAACATTTATCTAAATTATAATTAATAATGTTTTTTATTAGTAAAACTTGTGCGTACAACTTTATTATTTGTAACAAAAATTTAACATTTAAAATGTATTTATTGTAAAATCTACATTGGAAGAAATCATAATATTTACTAGGAAATTGTTTACATTACCTATATTAAGAGAACTGTTATAATGAACAGTACCTAAACTTATTTTGGTTGTTGAAAAACTGATATTTTTACTTTCATTTAAAAATAAAATAATATGAAAAGTAATTGAAATGCATTGTTGATTTCCCTAAAAAAATAATGCATAAATTACGTTTAATCCACACCCAAAACAGTAAAATATTTTAAGGTTATATACGTTTAAATACATTAGGGGAATACGATTTATTATTTTATAGTCATTAGTGAACTCGTGTACAAATAAGTATAATTAAATTTAAATTTTAAGTATATGTATATATTTATATATATATATAATATATATACTAGCTGAATTATCCGGGGTTGTCTGGATTAGATTTTTTGTTTTAAATAATTTTTAATCTTTATAAAAACTTTTCTATACAGGTACAACATAGCAATCTTATGCAACTTCGTTTGCCACAGTATTTAGTATTTTATATATTCTATTTGCTCAATCCATTTTAATACAATTTTAAAAATTATTTTATATATTTACAAATACCACCAAATTTGACATCAGCTTCATAAACTTCTCAGAAGGTTTTAATGGTCAATTATTCATGAACTTATAATTTATTTCATTTTAATAATAATAATATATATATATAAATTGCATTTAATTATTAACATATATAAGTATATGATAATAAATAACAAGTACCAAATAACATGCTGATCATATATTCCGATCGAAATTCAATAAATATTCTCAAAAATAAATTCAATAAAAATATTCTTAAAATATTTCCAGAGAGTAAATACTGTTCTGTTAAGGTTTTAGAAATATATTTGATCCAGAAAATATGTGTTGAAAAATATTTTATGATGTTTTTTTATTTTTTCATTTCCGGATCAATAATTTCCCTAACACATTATTAGAAATGTAGAAAATTATTTTATTTTCTGAAATTATTTTAAATCTTTTAAAACAGATTACTGTTATCTTTAAAAAAAATGCATAAAAATTGTAAATTATATATATATATTTTTTGTTCATCATGAAATGTGTTTTAAAAAACTTATCGGAATTGTAAAAACTTTAAACATATTTTATTTTACCTACTCCAAATAATAAATAGGTAAATGAAAAATGGTATTACATTGGTACCTATATTTAAAACGTTTTTACAATCCAAAATTTAAACTATTATATAAATTAAAATTTTACGTTAGAAAAATACGAATTTTTATTTTCTAGGTGATATTATGACCGAAAGACAAATAAATAAAATACATATTGTACTTACGTTTTGTGTCATAAAAAATTGCATTTTTTTTTCTAGTTGCGTTTCGGGATACTTGGAGTTAATCGATTCCTTCGGTCAAGGAACAGGACCCAGGATATGTGGTAAAGACGAACGGTTGGCACCTCCGGTCGTTATGTTTGCTGATCGAGAATCGGCAATATTGAATTTTCGGTAAGAATATCGCATATGCATGACACAATATATATATATATGTATATATATTGTATATAATATAACAAAATGAAAAATATATAAATTGAATTTTAATAAGTTTCGGTGAACGAAATGAGATATGAAAAATTACTTACGGTGTATAGCGAATAAATATAATAATATATTCAATAGGAGTATAATATATAGATCTGATCCGAGTGCAAATGAGATATTTTAGATATCGGCGAGTATATAATATATTTGCGATAGGGTCGAAGGGATATAGATGGTTGAATGGTCTTTTGTCGCTTTCCACCCTTGCGCGTGCTTATGACTGCGTGAAAGAGATGAAATATAATAATATATTATATATATATATATATATTATATATATAAAGTAATGCACTGTATAAGACTGTGCAGTGAGGAGAATATTATTACAAAACGGTAAAAGAAAGTTGTTATTATAAATATTTCTTTGTAAAATAGGTGCACTGTTCAATTTCAATTTTTATTATTGTTTATTTTCACTTCCAAAGATTACAATTTATACAACACCAATGGTTAAGGAACTTGATGATATCATATTTAATATAATATGCATAAATATGCTGAAAATGAACGTTTCAGTAAAAATAACTAAATTAAAAATCTTCTGAACCCAAAAGTACCAATACATTAATGAGTGTGATCAACGTGGTTAAAAATAATTATTAAAATATTAAAGTTAAACATATAACTATTAAACTTAACATTATATCGACATCTTTTTCTTAGTCATTTTAAAGAAATTTTTTTTCAAAATTACTGCTCAGCAATCGCAAGTATTATTTTACTATAATTGATCGATAAAAATTCAAATCGAATATCCGAGTTTTAAATATGGAAAATATTGAATTGAGAGAAATATAATACCTATATTTTATTTACACAATAATAATATTATTGTTATTATTTGAAGTGTAATATTTTACGATTTCGTGTTGAGATCTTTTTTTTTCTATCTTCATTAAAACCTTTTATTCTAACCGACAAAAATGGTGAAAATATTTTTCGGTCCCCAATACAATACTTCTTCCGCCTCATTTCCCGTTACTCGAATGAATCTTTATACTGTTTATTTGCAAAATAACATTATCCACCACGAACAAAAAATTTTATGAAAATATAGGATTAATTAAAAGAACTACCACATTATAGTAAACTAATGTATACACTATATATTATAGTAATTTCATCGTAAAACATTTGTAGTTATAAAAATTCAAACTTTCAATAAATAATAATAAAATAGAAATTAAGTAATATGCAGAAATTTAACAGTAGAACTAGGTATAATATAATGATAATGAGATGAAAATATTTAAAACGCTATAAGACTGAAAAAAACATATTTTTTTAAACTTTCATTATTCATAGTGCACTTGCTATGGTTTAACAAAAGGATAAAAGTATAAAACTATAAAAATGTATAGTACTCAAAAAAAAAAAAAAAAAAAAAATGAGTGGTTCGCGAATTGTTTCATCTTATTTTTTATATATATGAAAAATGTTGAGTAAATATAATACAATTCATATTTTATTAATGTTGAATTCACTTGGGGGTTTTTACAGTATACACAGCTGTATATATGCTCCAATTAATATATCATACAATTTAACCTTTATATTTTATCCAAAGAAAAGAAACACTGACCAAAAATGAAACATTTTTTCCCTGTATTCTATTTTAAAATAAAAGTCATTTTCTTTCAAACATGTATAATGTAATATATTATACTGTAATATAAGTATAATATTTATTAATCCTTATTACTGGTAAATATAATTTTTAGTTATACTGTTATGTATCTTTTTACGATAATTAAACAACAGTCATAGCCAATATTTGCCGTTTTCAAGTTTCGAACATTTGCAAATAATATGTACTTTGAAATTAGTTTTGGATTTTTACTATACAGATACAATATATTATTTTAGACTTGGGGATTTTGGAATTCGTTTTTTTTTTTTTTTTTTAAATTCTTTGTCCGGGTTTAAGGAGCGTTTCAAAAGTTTCATAATATTATATCTATCACTCTGTAAATCGAAAACAAGAAACAGAATTTATTTAAAATATGTCATTTTTAGAATATTATATAGTTTTTTTACGGGAAAAATACGTATTTAATGATAACACGTAGGAATTGCGGTATTCGCTTAATGAAGAAAACTTTTACATTGTTTTACACCCTTGTTTTGAAAAATACCGAAGACTTGAACTTTTCAACAATTGTATGCAATATTAGTATTTTATTATAATACTTCCATACAATTTTCAATATCTTTTAAATATTTTCATTCCCCATACTTGTTTTCAATATTGATTACTATTATTTGTTTTCGCTTTATGATTTGTAATTATAAAAATAAATTTAGAAGCTTTTTACATAAATTATATATTTTTTTGAGTAAGTACTAAAACTAGAAACCTAAATGTAATGTAACTAATATTAATTTTATATTATTACAACTTGCATTCGATATTTCAATCAGTTTTCAAAATCTTTACTCGTAAATTCTTATTACGAACACTAATAATTTGATAAACGTGGCCCATAAACATTATAGTAAACCGAGCTCCGCTCTGCAGAATCATATCCCGAATGCAGTGATTTATATCGTCGTTTTCAAATTTTAAATAATAATCCAATATATTTTTTGAAACATGACATTCTAACTAATAATAATATTCGTCATTTTATGTGAAGGCATCACTTGCATTTTTAGACCATCTTGTTGTGTTGTTTTTCAACGTTCATTTAGTAATGTATATGATTAATTTAATAACTAAAATAACTTAGAAATAAAATAAATTAAAATAAAATAGGCTTTAAATATTTACAGAAAGTAGAATAATGTTCTACTTTAATGACTAAATAAGGACAATTTTTGGTCTGGATAATTAACTTTTCACAAATATTTTCAATACAATGTTTTCATTTTTGAGATATCCAATGGACGAATGTCCTAGTTTTAGAAAAATCATTACTTATTATAACTATTTGTTCTAATAAAGATTTGAACAACGTTATAACATTTTAGTTTCTGAAAATATTTTATGAACATTTTATTCGTCCGTCCATGGTTGATAATATGTTGGCATAAAAGGTATATTGGCATTATAAATTTACGTAGTAATTAAATTACCTATTATATTATAGCTGTATGGATATTAAAAATACGTAATTAATAATATTTGGAATATTGTTCAGAAATAAATTTATGAAAGGTATTGATGCATTTTTATATTGGCGATGTAACTACTCATAATTTAACGTAATAAATAGGTATATTATTATATAATATATATTTTTAATAATTAAATATCACGAGTATCCATACACGATAAAACATAACGAATTTAATTATCATTATAACGTTGGAAATTTTCTTCAAACGTCGTATTAAAAACCATAATAATATATAATATCATCTTTATTAACGACGCCATAAATTTAAGCGTGCTCGGCAGGATGACATCAATGAAAGTTTTCCCCCCGCATCGCAACCTGCGTGCTATACTCACATATTGTTTCCCACCGTATTGTGCGCCATATGAAATGGCTTGTTAGGTAAGTATTACAACAATTTTATTGATTTTATTGTTTTTCTTTTAATTTTTTTTTGTTTTTGTTTTTGTTTTTCACAAAAAATCCTCATAAGAAATCTTTAATTTTCTTTATATTGATCCAGTGGGGTGGGGGGGGGCGGGGGTGAAGTGTACATATGGGAAAAGGGTATATGGTATAGACCGAGATTAGGGTCAGATTTCCGGGGCTGATGGGTTTTTGCGGTCGGTTGCTGGTGCACGGCCAACGGTCCGTTCGAGACAGACAGACAGACGCTGACATTAATTTTCTATGGACACGAGCTCTCCACCCCCGACCTGCAAAAACTTCACCCCAAATGCCGACTATTTACTCTCCTCTCCTCCGATCCGTAATCCAAATCGTTTCACTGTTATCGTCAAAAAGTCTGAAATCCGTATACTGGAAACGATTTATCGAATGGTTTCCACCGCAGTCATGTCGAGCCAAAACCGCATATCCGTATAGACCATCCCTTTGACCGAGATTTTTTTCTCTCTTAGAAATAATTCTCCCTTTGCCCCCTCCGTGACAGATATAGATCACTCGGACCTCGGCGGTAGATATGATTCTTACACATGGCGCAGACCGCATCTTTTTTATATCGCATTTCGTATATTATTTTGTCGTGACCCTTTGAAAAACGAACACGCACTTTTCAGCACGGCGTCTTTGCGATCGTTTTCGATAAATTGATAACAAAAGGGTTCATATTTTAATGCATTTGAGGTTTTTTCTTCATTGTATGACACAATATATGCTATTCCCAAGCTACAAATATATGATTCAAATATACAAGGTGATTTTTTTTTTTTTTTTACCAGGCTTAGAGTGATATTAAATTCTTTATATTTTTTTTCATATATTTAAACATTTTATTTTTTTCGCTTATTTGTTAAAAATATATACACTTTAAATTTAAATATGGAAACCTATGATTTAACTATAAAATTGTATATAGGTATTATATATTATTTATCATTTTATATATTTACATGTTTTGATTTTTAAATCCGATATTTACTATCGCCGATATGTATTATTTTCCAAGCATTAAAATTTATGACGTAATATAAATACTAAACTACAACATTATAAATATGTATTACGTGCTATTACCGTATTTCTCCACTTTACAACGTCTTATATTTGAATACTTATTGTTCGGGTAATATTCATCAGATTCAAAAAAATCAAAACTTGAACATTTTCATTAAAATATATTCTTTATGAATTTATAATTTAAATCACAAGTTTCTATTTAAAAATTAAAAGTATTTATAGTTTTAACAAATAAGGGAGAGAGAATAAAATGTAAAAATAAGAAAAAATACACACAGTAATACATATATAATGCATAAATGAATTTCTAAAAAAATTATCTATACTTCCGAAGATATAGCCTGGTTTATGATAAAATAATCATCCTATATACCTACTATGACTATACTATATATTAACCCAAGTAAATAAATGACTAAAGAAATAAAGAGCTCGATATTTCTTTAGATTTTCACCAAAACACTTTTTGTCGATTGAAAAATAATTTCTCTATATATAACATGGCAACATTTGTGAATTTTTCAAAGAAATCACGAATAACTATATTTAGATTAAAATACGTTTACATTACCGAGCAATGAACACTAACAAAAATTAATTCAAATACTTCCTTGAAAATTATTTGAGTAAACATTCACCGTGCAACTCTCGGCAATATAAATGTGGCCTAAGAATTTTTTTCTGAATTTTCTATGTTCTTGAAAATAATTAACTTTTCTTCTTTTAATTTATAGTTATGTACTTTTAAGTTTTAACGTTTCATATTTTTGAATATAATGTTATATTCCTGTAATCCTGAAAAAAAATCGCTTTCAAAAGGAAATAATCAAAGAAGGTCATTTACCATTTGCGCGAAGCCCTAAAATATTTTTGGCAAGGACTTGGGCATGTGTCCAGTGAGCCACCTTCTTCCGCCGGCGCAGCATATAATACTCATATAATTAGTTGTACATCTAATGGATATAAAAGTTCACAAATTTTCTTTGACAATGTATATTTTCGTAATATTTGCCTCTTGTATTAGTTATTAGTGTTCTTTAAAAATATATAAATTCTATTTTTAAAATAAATAATGTTAAACCAAACCCAACTTTAAACTAAAAAATGGTTTTATTTTGTGTTTATATATTGAAAAATTAAATATATATATATATATATATATATATATACATATACAATGTTTATAAATCTAAATCAAAATATGAATTTAAGAAGTAAATTTTATCTATAATGTTCTTTTATGTAATTACAACATTTTATTATTTGATTAAAAGTAAAACACATATTCCATTATATTAGTTCAAATATTAAATAAAATTTAAATGAATATCATATATAATTTAATAACTACTATTGATATCTTTTATGTATTCGCGAATATTACGCCAAATTGTATTGCATAAAAAATTATATTGTTGACTCCGATTTATGCCCAAAATAATTTAATGTTTTTTATGTAGCACTTCTAAAACTTCTATGAATTATTGTGGTTTTCCAAAATATATTGCTGTATAGTAAATCCTTACATTATACACAACAACAAAAGTGTATATTATTAGGAACAGAAATCCTAGACTTAACAATTGTGTAAAAAGTAAAAATATAATTTGAAATTTTGTTAAAATAAAATAAGTATTTTAGTATTAATTTTCGTTATTTACTCATGTAATATTTATTTTTTATTTTATATTTTTTGTTTTTAGCATTGAAGAACCTACGTCTAGATCGCAATTTTTAGCATATTTTAGCTTTACATCGTTAACTAATGTTCATGGGCTAGCATTCAAACCCAAAGGAGGCAGAAGGATAGAGCACACAGGTAAGGTTGTGCATTTAATTAAATTATTCGCCCATAAAGGGATTGTGTTTGTTACTTCATGACTGTGTGATACAGGTAAAATTATAATAGTAGCATATATACATCAATCTTTAATGCCAAGTTGGAACTTTGGTAAATGTAGTAGACACATATATTTTATGTGAGTCAAAAACTGTTGACCTAGAAATGTACTTTTTCTTGACGGAGTAAAATATATTATCCAATTCATCAATATGTATAAATGAACTACAATAAGATACAATAAGCTTGAATTCAGTATTAATATTTATCAGTGACTTATATAAAATAATATTAATTAAATTGATAAGTATAAAATTCAATCAAATATTTGTAATCATTTAATATTTTTATAATTGTATGTAAACAATAATATTTAATTGATTGACAATAGTAATTAGTTCTTACATTAGCATAAAATAAGTCTAAATATAAAACAGGTATATTATTTTTATAAAATTGCATGCATATTATGATTCTTATATTGCACAATACTTAAAATTACCCTTAAATTTTATATTGCCATACAAGCTCAGTTGTAAAAAATATCTAGATATAGATACTGCTTTCATAAAAGTATCTATAATGTTAAATTACAAAACATAAAAATACTTAAAAAAATAAATATAATGCAGAATTTTAATATACTTGGTACCTGCTAGTAATTTAAATTATCTAGATTTGCGAACATCCAAATTCCGGAAATTCCGCATATTCTCAATAATTTTACTTTTGAATAGTACTATTATAATATTATAATATTATAATATTATAATAAAAAACTATTATTTATTTCTACCAAAGGTTCTAAATGATAAAGAATTTTTATTGGGAACTAAATGGAACTCTCAACTGATTTATTAATATATATAATATATATTGAGAAACTAAATAAGTTATATGCTTAACAATATCCGAATTATTCGGATTATCCGGATAATCTAAATACAAATTAATTTAAATATTCGGATCTAAATATCCGAATAATCCAGATTGTATGGGAATCTGGATTCGTGTTACATCAATAGTACCAATACTTATTAATAAATAATAATTCTAAAATATTTTTATTCTTATGTTGTAATAATGTACTACTATTCCTGGAATAATAAAATATATAAAACATTTTATCTAAGTTACAGATATAGGTATTTTCTTAAAGTTAAAATTGAATAGTTGAAATATTATAACAATATTAATATTAATATTCGATTTAAAATTTTGTTTTTTTCAAGAAAATCAAAATTTTATTGATGAACATTTTCAACATGTAAAAATAATAATTAATTCACTCCAATAAGCATAGATTGTGGCGGGATGAATGAATTACAACATAATAATAACAAAAAAGTGAAAATTAAATACTCTAAAAATATAAATATACAAGTTCACATATAGTGCATATTACATTTTCTTTAGTAAATATATAGGTAAATATAGATTTTAATAATACAAAGTTAGGTAAATGAAAAAATACTAAAAATTAAATAATTGATTCTGATAAAATTAATATTTAAAATTTAAGATTTAAAAAGGGGTTATAATTTTAAGTTTTGTAATAAATAATTAATTATATTTATTTTGTTATATAAATAACAGAGTTTATTTTTTACATTATTAAAAACATTTTTTTTTTTGTTGTTGTAACGGTATTGAATTAAATATATATTTGGACCCAAATAATCTATAAAGTATTTTCCTTTATCTATTTCTATATACTACACAGAAATGTCATACGCCCTAATTTCACGAGTGTTTGGTCGCTTATCATTAATTTTATTGGATACTTATAATATAACAAACTTTTTATACAGAAATCTGACTGAAATAATCTATAATTATGTGCTGTAGAGCCCAGTAAGTTTCTTTTATTTAAACATATTCGTACAATTAGATTTTGCTGTACTTGTAAAGGCTTTATTGAATTTATTGTACAACCTCCCTATATTTTTAAACCATACTGTAAAATAGACTTGTACACTGTTTGGTATATAGTGCGCATCTGTTCAATAGGTAATAGTTTACTTAGCTTGTACATTTTATAGACAATTAATCTTAATCGCATAACTAAATTATCAATATGTACATTCCACCGTAGATGACGACAATTAATAATTAAACCTAAGTACTTAACTCTGTTTATTTTGTTTTACTGTGTATTTTGGCAATTATAACAATTTGTAGTATCATTATTAGACGAATTAATATTATTTATTATAAGAAAGTTTAATAATATTAGTACCTATATAATTATAATTTATACTTTAAAAAAAAAGTGAACACTTAGCGTTTAAATTAATCTTTATATAAAAGTATGAAATAAAGTTTAAATAGGTATTTAATTTTTTTAAAAAAATATAGTATAGTTCTTTATCCATAACATGTAAAAACTTTTTTGTTTTTACTTTATTATTCAAAATCAAAATGCATTTATACTTTAATTTCTAGTTTTTAGTTATTAAGTACATGAATATTATAAATTAAAAGTATTTAGAATATAACATTTTACTACAATAATTGATAAGAAGTCAATGATAACAGATATTATTTTCAGTTAAAATGAATTATAAATGTTTTGTAAACTAAACGATTTTATGAACTTAAATTAAATTACTAGTGAACTTGAACGAAATAAGTCTATTTATACTAGTTTATGAACTTAGTTCAATTCAATTATTATTCTTGTTTTTAATCAAGTTTATATTTTAAACTTATTTTAACTTCTTATGTTGAAATATGATGAAAATTGCCCATGTCAAAATTTAGATTAATTCAATGTATTTTAAAAATTATTAAAGGATGTTTCAATTTTTGTTGATACTCGTACAAAATATCAATAACAAAAATCATGCTAAAAATCTCTAATTTTCTCAGAAACGTGCATCTCCCAAAATACATTTTACCTAGTTCTTACTAGTTATTTATTAATACTTCACAATAAAAATATGTTACTGAGCGTCTTGCAGTAAGCACTATTGTAGAGGTTAGGACTGAGAGTTGGAGTAAGAATTAAACCTAAGTCATGAACTGAACAATTAAGGAATGAAATGGATTTAATATTAATGAAGTGTGTAAACTTATTAAGTATATTTTCGATACCTTTAGGACATTATATTTTTGACATTTAGAAACATTAAACCATAGACCTGAAATCTCGGCCCAGGCTACTAGTCTGTTCAGGTCATTTTGAAGGAAGTGATAGTGAAAGGTGAAGATAACATTAATACTAAGCAATCGCGTAAGGCCAAATTAGCACTGTTAATAAATAATACAAAAAACAAAGGGGATAAATTACCGTCTTTTGGTACACCAGATATGTATAGTATACATTGAATTAATACAAAAGATAAACACACTTAAGCCTAAAAAACATCTGTGTACAACAAATACAATTTTAGTCATTAATACATAATACGTATTTAATTTAATTTTGATTTCACAATATTGTTAATAAGTATCCCCACCGATAAATCAAAAGACTGCGTATCGCTTATTCATACCACAGAATATATTGAACAATAAATTTTGTCAGTTTTATGTTTTCATATTAATTGCAAATGTCTATACATACTTATATTATTAAATCAATATATGGAGCCAACATTAATATAAACTTCAACTGATTTGTGCGTTTTAATATTAGTTTCATTGAAAATCAATTAACATATAAATATTACTAATATATGTCAAATTGTTAGATTTAAAAGTTTGACGAAAATTATACATCGTAATATTGTAATATTAAAATTTTGTGTAATCAATTATTATACTCTACTATAGATAAACTTTAATGAATTGTCATAAAACAATAAATATACATATTACATTATTTTATAATTCATAAACATATATATATATATTATATATATATATATTGGTAAATGGAAAAAAGCCAAAGAAAAAAAAGTCACGTTAAAAAAAGGCAAAGAAGAAAAAGACAAATTGTTTTGATCTTATGCATAATATAACAAAATAATGATAACTATGTATTTTTATTACATTTTTATGAATTTCTCATAATAAAATGGATATAATCACATTATAATTAATGGTATAATAAATAAATAATTTTCAATTATCACAGATAATATAATATTGTAATATTATAATATGTGTTAATGATCAGTTAGTATTCTATGGTAATAATTTCATTATATTTATTATTTTGTAGAATATTTATTTTGTATTATTCTGTATTCTAATTATTATTCTTGGATTTAAAACCAAGTGATAAGTAATATTCAAAAGTATAACTCGCAGACAATCATAAGGTAGTCGTTGTATTTTTTATATTTTGTTATGTAAGTTAATAGTAAATTATAGTGTAATTTATATTCATTTAGTGTTAAATTTTCGTATTATTATTTTTATCAAATTAATTTAGTTGTAAATGTTACTGTAAATATTTTTAAAATCACAACAAATACAATGAAAAGTACCTAGTTATCATTATTTTGTTTTATTATGTATAAAGTCAAAACAAAACAATTTTTCTTTTTTTCTATGGCTTTTTTTTAGATTAATATATTATATATGCATATAGGTACAAGCTATTTTTGTCAGTTAGTAATTAAATTACAAAATATACTCATTATGATTAAAATATAAATATCGACTAATCTCAATATTTTATTTTAATAATTTAATATTATGTAATTTATTTAGTATTAATATTAATTTCAGGAACCTACTACTAATTACTTATTACGAAAGTATTATAAGCAATTTAAATCGCATATATTGTATTAATGGCCATAATATCATATATATATATATATATATATATATATATCGCATTTAATTAATTCTCACTTAAATGGCCTCATTTACAATTTTTTTTTTTATTTAGAAAAAGAGAAAATCGTGTAAGTCGCATTTTAACTTATATTGTAATTTTAAATATATTTCCAGCTGTAAAATACTGTAAAAATGAATGCAAAAATGATTGTTTTTTAAACAATAATTACAAAATGATGGAAAACATATTTTTTAGTATGTACAAAAATTAATTAAATATTTAATAACGAAATGTTTAAGTTCATGCAATTTAAAATATTTTATTACCTCAAATCGATATTATTATATACTATATTCTGATAATGACGCAATATATTAAGTTTTGTTCTCTACAGGCAATAATTTTTAATACTATTTTTCCTATCCTGTAATAAATGTAATCAACTTTGTAAGAACCTTTGTAATCAACTATTTAAGTTGATAATCACATTACATTCGGAAATTTACCGAATGTATAAAATACATTATAATAATATTTATAAATAACGTGTAGAATTGTTTTGAAAGTTGGTATTCGAATACGAGGACCAGTTAATCGGATTAGAAATTATTCAAAGAAATAATAACACCAAATTTCAATTTAACTAGGTGTGGAGCAATAGAATTTCTACTTCTAAATATTATATTTCATTTCACTTAACTATAATTAGCTATTTAGGTATTTTAAAAGTAGTTTTTAATGGAAATGTATATAATTTAATGACGGCAATAAATGTAGGCAATTTAACTACATTAATGCATAGGGGACAATATTTTAAAATTAAAAAACCTTTTAAGACATTCATTAAAGCATTATAAACAATAACATTTTATTTTCCAAAAAGTAGTAAAATAATTACAGTTGACCGTCGGATTTTCCAGGATGTTTTTTCAAATAAAACTCAAAAAACAAAACCTATCAAATTATTTTATTTTAAAGCTTATCGAATTTGACCAAAAACGTTACTCACACATGAATTATTTTAACAACTTAAAACCATATTAGTAAATAATATTATATCGAACGAATACATCATAAAATATAAGTGCCTACCTACATAATTTCGTTGAAACTAATTTTCGATTTGTATGTAAAGTGTTATTAAAACCTACCCAAGGAATAAGACAAACATCTATGTAAAAGTTAGTAATCGATCGATTTTGCATAATACATATTTCTATACTGCAGAACATATAATTACGTTAACTTGGGATAATTAATATATGTTTACATATAGATATTACTTATTTAAAGTTTAACATAAACCATGAGAATGATTTTTTTTTTTTAATATATTATATGGGTATTTAAGTATTTTATATTTAATGTACTGTTAATACAATATACAAAATTACAAAAGATAAATACTTATTATTTAAGTTTTTAATTTTAACAAAGAAATATCCTGTGTTTGAATAATTTTTTAGCATATTAACGAATTAAGAAATCAATATGAAGTCGTAATTTTTTTATGCATGTATAAATTTCGTTCTATTAGAAGAAGTGAAGGAATTTTAAAGTAAAGAGTTTTTTTAATAGAAAATTAGCTCAAGTTGATATTTTATTTTTTTAATCGTAAAGAAATTTTCTAATGGAAAATTTTCTAAGTGGGAAAATAACAAATAACATTTTTGTGGTTACCAAATTTTTATATTTTATTCAAATAATATTATAAAAATAAAACTTCACTAAGAATAATTTTTTTAATGCAATAACTCATCTTTGCTTTCAAATTTAAAATTATACCAATATTATTTTGTTCGAAGACTAAAGGGACAATGAACTAACTTTCTCAAACCTAATCTAGATGACTTAAAAAAAAATACATTAAAATATTGAGTAGAACATAATTGATAATGCTAAATTAGTTTTTGGTAGATACATCTGATTATATACAGTAGGTAAATGTCATTTTAAAGTCAAATTTTGAGATACTAAAACATATAGTTGTATTGCCTGTTAATTATAAAAATGTACATAGAGTACTCAAATCCACAATAATATCATTTTTGATCATTTGGTAGTTTCTGAACTTGCCACTAGAAAGCAAGTATAATATCAGGGCTTTGTCACTGTCTATGTTTCTATGTAAAGTAAATGGTGACCTTGGATGTTGAAAATAACAGCTGTTGACAAATTTTGATAACAGATATTGTACTGTAATCACTATAATCAGTAATTTGAAGATGTTTGCATTAATCAATGTATATAAATATATACAATATACACGTATAGCGGAATTAAAATTACTAACTTTAGGTCTCGTCCTCAGTTTTACGCTCGATGATAACTTCAAGGCCGGTCCTCAGGTTTTATAAATAAACTGTTATCACCTTAAGTGACATATCTATAATATTCTATGATAATATTCTCGGCGGTGTTTGTCAGCAAAAAAAAATGTATAAAACATATTATATTAAAAAAAAAAAAAATTTAACTTTTAAAAAAGTTTAATTTAGTATTATATTTAAACCAATATAATTAATAACATTTTATTATTCTTCTTGCAGTTTGCGATTGGTTGTACCAGGATTTCTCTTGCAACAAGGACGCCTGCATGCTCTCTAGCCCAGGATTTCCCGGAATTTACGGCACAGACCTTTATTGCAAGTACCATATTACGACAAGTTCTGTTCACACAAAAATACGGATTCAGTTTCTTACGTTATCATTACCACTCAAGTGAGATATGTTACATTATATAAAATATATTTAACTTATGTGTTCGTGTATATATTGTACTTATTTCTCGCATTTGACATTCAATTTATTCGACTAATTAACTGCCGTATTGTTTAAGTGTCAGATTTCACTGAATGTCGTAACTTGAAATATTTTTCTGTTATAAAGTGTATTAAACTCGTTCGTTAACAAAAACAATTTAATTATAATTTAACGTGTTCAATTCGAAAACACTCGGTTTCGTCAACAATAGAATATATTATAATATTTGGTTTATTTCTCAGTTTTGTGATAAACAGATCACAAACCTAAGAATAAATGAAAAATGACTCGAAAATACTGAATTAATATAATTTATAGTTAATAGTACTTAATAAAATATTAATGCGCATAGTTATGATTATGTATTTGTATATATTTGTATGTATATATATAGGTATAATAATCTTGATGTTTGAATAATTCATTTGAATCGATAGATATTTAATATAAATAAATTAACTGAATGGATTTTGTCTTAGATATAACTTTTACAATAGATTAAATAATGTTATTATCAAACTAAAATAATGACTCACGTATAAATAAATAGCGTTATTTAAAGGAAAATTAAATAGGCAACTTCTTATTCTATGGCTGAGCTGTTTTGTGTTTGTGTGAGTCGTAAATTATTATTATTATTAGGTATTTATTAATGTTAGGAACCCATATCAAAAGTACGTCATGACAGTCTATTATACACACTTGCACGCACAATGCACACGTCAGTAATCTATTATTTTGCAATGTAGTTAATTTTTCACTCATCCAATTCCAACGATAATACGTTACAGCAGTATAATATACAACTTGTTTACATTTATTATAAGTATGATTATTAAATACTGAAGATAGAAACATTGTTTCCGAAATGCGTATTTGTTCAAATAACAGAAATTAATTTATTGAATTTGGGTTTTATATTTTAATTAAATAAATCTATAAGTTACTACTGGTCGATTCACCATAAAATTGTTATGCTAGAGTTTTTACGAAATTTTAAAAATTCTAGTCGGTTTTATTATAATTGAGAGTATAAAAATGAAAGAAAAAAACTTCACTCGTCGGTTACGATACTGGTAGTGGATATTTTAAGTTTAAAAGCAACGGTTTATCATTTCATTTTTAAAACGATTTTGAGCGGAGGTCGGTGTAATATACGTAACCACGATTAAAATTATTTTTCCATTTATAAAAATTTCCCATTATAAAAGATAGTTTTCCTTTATGCTTAAGAAAACAACTGGGAAAATCAAGAAATCGCCTTTGGAAAGTACCATATAGAACAAATTTTTTTTGTATAAAAAAAAACTTCTTCTAACTGATAGGTTGGTTACACAAAAAATAAACATCATTGTAAAACTAATAGATTCTTCCTTTCGCTCAAAATCTTATAATGTATCAATGGCATTCCATTAAGTAAAAAATGAATAATTTTTATCCGTTTTTCAAAACGTTTTTATTATATCGGACTGTTTTAATTTCACCAAGTAGTTTTAGACCAAAAAATAATGGTGAAGTAAAATCCTATTAATATCAAACGATAATATACCTATAAAATAAACGAATTGAAATGTATAAAAATAGTGGACAGAATGTACATCGGTTTGAAAAAATTGTTATCTTAATAAAAGTTTCATAAAAATGTAAGTCGCGTATCTTTGGAGGTCCGTACTGGGGTGAATTTAATGCTAATAATGTAGTTCTTGAAATTCTCGTGACAATAAGACAGACAAGTGCCGTTTATTATCACTATTTCCACTTCGTTTTTGTAATTCTCCAATATTGTTACGATCGTTGTTTGTTCGAAGTGGCACGTACGAGTATAACATTATATTGGGTCAACAAAGTTCTACTGATGATTCATTGTTTGGTGAATATTTTTTAAACAAACATAATAAATTCCACTCGTCAATATCTATTTCAACCAAATCTAAAATTCAAATTAACTTATCGAAACTCAAGTTTTATCTTCTGTTACATTTTCATATATTGTATCAATGAAGGTACATCACGGACACGGAACTAAAATGTTCCATTAATATATTTTAGTTATTTTCAATTTGTTTTGAAGTATATTTCTAGAATTCTAGTATAAGTACTAATATATTTATTGATTTTTAGGAATTTTTGGTTTACTTGTTCAACAATGATGTGAATTAGCTTATTTCAATTTCAGAATACAGCCTTATAAATTAGATACGATTAAAAATTTTAAAAAAATTGATGATTTAGAACTATTTGATTTTGAGCCCACGATAAATATATTTCGGAAAAAACATCACGTACCCAACACATAATAAATAACCATAACCATGCGGTCCATGTATTCAATTATTTTTTTATGACCCCGTCAAATTTATCTCGGGATTTACAGCTAGGTTATGATACATAAATCCGCAGTAATAATATATCCCCCAAAATATATATGGATTACACCCAAGAATATTTTTCTAAAGAATATATACAACCTCACAATTAATTAAATAAGTAAATATAATTTCGTTGGTGAATAGATGAGTAAATTTATTGAAATTACACTTTAAAAATTGCACTCTAGTTTACTCGTTCATAATATTTTATATTTATTATATTTATAATACATCAATAGACTATAGTTGTTTTGATTTTATTCGAAAATGTAATGATGTTCTCATAGAAATAATATAGTTTGACAATTATACATAAAATATTAATATACATAATTTTAAATGGAAAAGTCAGATTTATGGACAAACGAGAAACGAAGAGAAATCATAGTGATAGATAGAGAATTAATAGTAATAGTTAAAAAAAAATAAATTATTTTGTTCTAGTTTTTCTGGTCGTACATTAAAACTATAATCATGTCGATACGTTAAAATAGTAATAAAATTAATTTATTAGATTTGCTTTCGGAATGGTCTTTTTGCAATCTGTTTTATTATAGCTGCGTACAGTATTTTTGAAACGATCAAAATTAATTTCGTTTTATGACTTTTATTCACATGTTTTAATACTATGTTGTATTTTATTATTTTTTAATTTTTTTACATTATTCGATTTTCTCTGTAGCTTTTTTATACGTAAAGGAAAACTACGGAAAATGATCATATAAATTGTTATAAGTAGAAAAATAATAATGCCAGAAACTTGAACTTTACACCACTTATTTATTATATCACGATATTTACAAAAATATTTTTTAATATTGAAATTTGTTGACTTGTTTGACATTTTTAGTAATATTTAAGTAATTTTGAAATTTAATTATTCTTTTATGTATGTATGTAGAACGAGTCGAGTAAAAATCTTTCTGATAGAAATTTACTGTAGTTGGTTCTTTAAAAAGATACATTTTCTATTTTCTCAGTAGTTTTTTAAAAAACTAAATTAAGCCAACCTAAAACTATCGAAAATAATGGATAATTTTAATAAATTTGAAAATAGTTCTACAACGAGTTTCGCTCAGAATCGTTTTATCGAAAGAAATTGTGTATCGTTTAGTATTGTAGTGCCCTACAGAACATATTTTTTATATTACAGCGGAAAATAGTAACCATTTAATCTAGGTATATTCTATAATGTAGAATATAGATATTTTTGAAGGAGGAAATTATAATTTATTAATGACACCACTTTGTAAGATAACTTGGATTGTCTATATAACTATTGTAATTTTACAATAAAGATATAAATTAAAGTCCATATATAATTTAATATATTTTAGGTTATGTCTATAATATCATGTATGTATTTCATGATGAATATTCTTGAATTTCAAACAAACAAACATAAAATCGAAGATTTGAAAGTAGGTAATTTTTATTATTCTTAAAAACATTATATACGATATAGATTTTCGTATACATATACATTTAGGTATATATATATATATATATATATATATTACTCTATGTGAAATTGTGTGAATTAATCAAAGAGCTTGGTTATTAAATGTGAATCTAAAAAAAAATATGGTAAAAGTACATGGTTCTTGCAAACTATATTCTAGACTTAGGAATGAGTTAAAGTGATTGCGGACGAAATGACTTCGCACCGACACACACGGAAATATTTATATACCTATATACTTGACAGGATAATTAATCCGAGCGCTCTATCAACGCGCACACACACACACACACACACACGTATATAATACGTATATTTGTATGCGAAACAAACAAAAGGATGAGGGAGAAGAAGAATAGTTGTCAGGACTGAGAAGGGAGTCGTACACCGGATCAGGTCGCATAATTTCGAATCCTATTATAATTCAGCGTGGTAGAAGCGGAAGTTTAAAACTTAAGATCAGTGTTGTAAAAAAAATATTTTTTAATACTTTTGAATAAACATTTAAATACAAAATATAAATACTTCAAAAAAATATTCAAGTACCTATATAAATACATTTAAAATACAATAAATTAAATACACATTGAACTATCTCCGTAAATATTGTTCAATGTAATTTATACAAACTTGAATTATCAATATATCATTATTATCAATCTTCTTGATAGTGTTTAAAAAATATAATACATATTGTATATGTATATATATATATATAAATGGCACGACTGATGTTAATAATATAATATATAACATATTATAACCGTGAAAATTATTAAAATTATGGCTAATAGATTAATGTTAGCTGGATAAAATTACGTTAGCCGAGGTTTTTGGATGTAAAATACATAAACCTCTATAGACCAAATTAATCCATAATGAAAAGTAACTTGGACGAATTATTTTCTTTATATTAAAAATAATGTTCATTTTTAAGCATACGTACAGTCACTTGAACAATAATATGATTAGTAATATAATAATAAGTCAATCGCTTCTTGTAATAAATTACACTTGTCGCTAAATATATAAAATAATAATAAACTAAAATTAAATAATAAAAAAATCAAAATTTTTCGACCAATATTGACAATATCTAATTTTCTACATTATCCATTACATGTATAATAAATTGTAAACTATTGTATTCCATAATATTCCCTGAATCTTAAATAAAGTTGGATATAAATTATTTTATAATAATCATGTAGAGTTATTATTAGCTATAATGATTATGGTTAAGCTATAAGATATCGTATTAAGTATTAATATAATTTCCAAGCATAATTCTCAAAATATGAAATCATAAATGATAAATATCATAAATCCAATCAATATCTACTCCAAAACCTGAATATAAATCAAACATAATACGTCGATTCTATTATGAATATCTGTAATTTATAATTTTGGATAAATGTATACTGGAATTCAATTACTTTACAACTCTATACTCTATATACTCTGCAATCATCACTCAACAACGAACTCATTATTATATAGGTTCGTAGCGAAAATAATAAGTATGGATATTAATAATATTATATGTACTTATGTATAATACGTTTGGAACTTTTGGTAAACCCGGTTCTATCTTTTGCTATCTATATTAAAATAAGTGAAGCACAATTATTTTTTTGAAAATTCTACAAAATGTCTGAAAAATCTATTTAAGTTTTAAGTTTCTAATTAAGTTGCTATAATCGAGTAGTAGTGTTGATTTTTTTCAATTTCTCTGTCAGTATTCGTCCAAAATTTATATGATGTGCCTTTGAAAATCATGAGTGACCCAATTAAAGACTTATGCTCTACTTTGACATGGACTCCTTTGTCCTATTAAACATACCCAATATATTTGATGTAAAGCATTAAAACTTCTTGGCTTCATAAATCGTGTATCAGCTGAATTCAAATTATTCGCTCCGTTTAGGGTCCTTTTTTTTCGTCCTGTTCTTGAATACGGCTCTGTCATTTCAGACCTTCTCATCGCTACTGCTAGAAACACGGTAGAAAGAGAGAAAATTCCTACGTCACGCTGCACATAAACTACATATACTGTAGTCCCCTCATGACTATTCTTCTATCCGACGGGTTATTTCCTTGAAAAGTCTTGCTGATCGCAGGCACAACATCACATTTTTCAATTAACATTCTCTCCTCTAAGATCGATTGTCCCGAATTATTATCCCACGCATCATTCATTGTCCGTTGGCCACCATACTCCTTACAGAGATTTTCTTCCGTATACCATTTTCTCGATTCTCCCATTATTCGTCTTGTGCGGATTGCAAATACCAATCACTATTTTCTCTTTCACGTTAGCCGGTTGAGTTTTTATATTAATTATATACCCGTTGTTCAAAAAAATTACCTCATAGTGTTAGCATATTAATAATGCTTGTTGTCAGTCTTAATTAACGTATATATTTCACCTAATGTATTGTCAATAAAAATAAAAAATAAAAATGAAATAATATACTCGTTCGTACGGGGGCACGTTTTCGTATTTACGACTAGACGAGTTATGTGTATAGTTTACATCGCTCTTCACTGTGCGATAGTGCTGAACAAGTAATAGGGTCCGGAACGGCGCGATCCGGGAAATGCGCGCTGCCAGAAGAACGGTGTCCCGGGCTCTCGTACGCGGCAGACACGACTGCACCGATGTCGGGGCCTTAAACCCGCCGACCCCGAGGAAAATCGTCTTTCCGTTCTTCCCGCGCAGCAGCGGTGACGATCCCCGTGTACGACCACTGAAATACAGTCCGGCGACTAGAGTGGATTTCTATCGACCTCCGGCGTTCATCTCGCCGGACAATGATTGATAAGACGGCGACGGGTGCGTCGATGGAAAATTCGGAACGGAAACGTGACGTAAATAATACAGTGCGCGAAATTTCTCCCGGCCCGGTTTCCCACTGTGGCGAAGCGATTAACGGTACTCTCGGCACGGTTAAATAGCTCTGTTTCGTTTTGCAAAAAAAAAAAAAAACACTAATTACATTAATTAATTAATTAATTACACTAATTGGTGTAGTGTTTGGGTCAAGGTGATCAGGTGTAGTATTTCAAAACAAACGTTTTTGGTGTAGATTAATCAACGGATGATTGTTTCCGTTGATAGTAGAATATTGATCATGATCAGGCTTATAGCACTTAAGATCATTAAAATAAGCGCTTAAAAACGTCACTATAAGCACTCAAATAAGCATTTAAAAAACTTAAATTTAAGCAAAAATATTTAATCAAAAATAAAACTTTCTTTTTACATGATAAAGTAGGTACTAGATATAATTTGTAACTGTGCTAAAAACAATATAATTAAAGATTACAAAAAATATTAAAACAAAATTATTAGGAAAAGTTTCTAACTAAAAAAGTTCTAAGTTCTATTTTGAGCGTTGGAATATTTTTGTGAACAACCATGCCGCAAGCGGCGACGGACTACACGACACCGTAGATAAGATAAGAATTATTTGTAATTTTAATTCTATCAAAAATTACTTAAAACCCATAAAAAAATAGAAAACCGGTCAACAAAATTAATCAGAAAACTGGAATTAAGCATTTTTTTTGTTTTGAAAAAGCAAAAAAATGTACTTTCAAATTTCATAATTGAACGTGTTATAACATGACATACACTTCCATAACACTCTGCTATATTTTAAGTCAATCCATAAAAATAAGCAAATGCTTTAAGTCCCGAACCCCGATCATAATTTATATAATATTATAATAATAAAAATAATGGATAGGATTTTGGATAGGTCATTGAATTTTGTGATTCATCCGACGATGAAATTAAATTCAAACGATGATTAAGTTATAAATCACAAATGACTAAAACTTTAAACAACAGATGAAAGCACAGAATTATTTTGTTCTGTGATGAAATTACGGTTGTACACTCAACATTGTTGTTACAAAGCTGTTGTAATTTGACATTTATTCGACACTTAAATTAACTATTATTAACTGATAACAAATATGATAACGGCCAACACCGAAAATTAGGTACGATACTTACATTCTACGGTCGGTGTGAAAAAAAGTGTACACTGATCACACTTTTCACCATTTACGACTAAACTATTTGAAAACAAACACTTTGGTGTAGTGTACACTATTTGTCAAAATGAACAAAGCTATTATCTAGGTATGACGGCAATAGTTACGTTTTCTTCCAGTTGTGCCGTTCATGGGATAAAAACAGAAATTGTGACGTCAACAAGGATTTTTAAATGTAGAAAAATGAGCGTATATCTATATAATATTAATTTCATGTTAATTTCGAATTGCTGACATACCTGGATATTTAGCCATGATACTCGGTATCCTACCTATGTGCACATATACGCGAGTTCTCTCTTTCCCCGGTGGTGCCACAAACGGATCCGCTACCGGCCGCGGCGCAGCCGATTATCCTCGTGGGGTGAGGGACCGCGCGCCCCGGTGAAAGACTAACCGTGTCTGTGTAAATGTCTCGTTATTATACCTTGTGCGCCTTGTGGTCGTAGGATGTGGCGTTTCTATGAAAACCAAAAAGGAATACACACGTTTCAGTCGTATTTTCCTCCGTCGAAAATATGGAAAGGCGTATAAAAGACGGTGTTATCGGAGAACAACACAGAAACGGCACTTCCGACGGTAAGAGAAACTACGAGTATACCATCCGTTCGATATCAGCTGAAGTCATCGTGTTCGATGTCCTCGTGTAAACCAATACGACACTATATAGCAGGAATGGGCCACACAAAGTAACTAGAGGTCCAAATTTCGAAACATAAAATAATTGCGGGCCAGATATAAAGTGGTATTTTTTTTATTATATAGAACAAATTCGTTAATATATATTTTATGTCTATGATAAGAACTAATATCTAAGTGTAATATATTATGTTTTATTATTGAAAATTTCTCCAAAATATTATTTACCTAGCTACTTTTACTATATTTGAAGTAAATTGTGGTAAAATTGTCGATGATAAAAAAGTCGAAAGACAGTCCGGGCCGGATAAAAAGTACGGTGGGCTGGATGTGGACCCGCGGGCCGCCAGTTGCCCATCCCTGCTATGTAGAAATGATATGTCATACGCTACCCACGGCCCGTTGGCCTACGTAAGTGTGTGGTTATCGCGACAGTAAGATAATCATTATCGCACAAATGTGTTTGGTATCAAAATTCATAGGCACCTCAGAAAATATATGATTAAAAAAGAAACCAATATAACAGCTCACTATATATTTCAAAGCCACGCGATAATACCCTAGTTGAAGATTAGTCGATAATATGTTATATTGTTCAAACGAGTAGGTAGTGTAGTGATGTCAATTATCCGGATTTAAGGATAACTGTATAAACCGGATATCCGAAACCGTTTATCCAAATTTAGAATTATCCAAATAATACGGATGGGTAACTGAAATATTTAGTGTTTTGGGTAATTTTTCGGCAGTTTTTACGTGTATAAAATCAATTGGAATAATCTAAAAATGATCAAATGTACCAGTTAATTTCAGAAAATGGGTTATAAAATAAATTAAATGATTTAGATAATTAAAACCATTCGTCTTCATTCTTCATTCATCGATCCACGAGTATAGACCGTTTTTGGCAAATACAAGGGTGCTTGGCATTTTTTAGATGAATTTTAGATTTTGAATAGAGCGACAAATCTTTTTGAATTTACAATTTAAATTTATTTATACGAAAACCATTTTTCGTGTAGAAGGAAACGAGTAGGAGTTTTGGAGTAAATATGATGGCAAATTTGTTCTAAATGGTACTTTCCAGAGATCATTTTTTTGATTTTCCCAGTAGTTTTCTTAGGTCCACTTTCAGTATCATATCAAAGTGCTTCTACTCTCTATACTTGCTGAAATTTTTTTCAATTCGTATCCATTACTTGTCGATCAACATGTAGAACGGACATGAAAAGTCGAGCGAAATTCAGAATTGGATGTCGAACACCAACCGCAATGTGTCGATCGACCAATTTTAATCTAGTGTTACATCGACTTTACATTTTGAAAATAAAAATAATTAAAATTTTAGTGCTCCGAAGATTACAATATTCGTATCTTACGTACATATACGTAAATAGAAAAACTGTAAAAGAAGTTTTGAAAAAAGTTGACAATATGGGAAAAATAAAGCACTTAAAGTGGTTACACTGCATAACATCATAACTTATTGGTTATATAAAGGTCTTATTCTCAATTAAAAACTATAGGTTATATGTTATGACTAATATAAGCGTTAAGGAATATTATTTGTGTTATATATTAATATAATATGCCTCGTATATATGATGCATAAATATCGTTTTTTATTGTTACATGCGATTTTACCTTACCTTTCATTTTAGTTTATATATATAAGTATAAAATAACTAGTAGTATTCTTTTAGCAAATACAATATAATAAACCATTACTTATGACTTTTTTTTGTTATTTTTCATGATTTAATTAATTCGTTATTTGCCCCATAATATTATGATTTCAATATTTAGTTTTAAAAATGGTTTACATTTTTCACGTGTATACATAATATATCGACATTGGTATTGGCTTCTTTGATTTTTTTTCACCATATATATTACGTATATGCATGAACAAAATATTCCATTATTTCATTTTATTTTTATGGAATGTTACATATTATGTTTATATTTCCTTGAATTTAAAAATACATTAACGTGAATTGAAATTTAATAAAAAGACCAGCAACATTTTTAACGTTTTAAAACGATCGTTTTTTTAACTCGAATGTTATTTTTTACAATAACGTTTTGTAAATACTCGTACATATAGTACATATAGTACGTTATTTATACTTATAGATTTTATATAATACATATACAATAGTGGTACACTGCGGAAATGTTAAAAATATAAACACACCACTATATTCCTATGTAATTTTAGTAAAAGACTTATCCGGAAATTTAAAAACCAATCGCATGCCGTTTACAATAGAGTGAATATCAAAACGCAAGATTCGGTACATAGGCAATATTCTTACGCATAGTTAACGAACCGTATAAAAGCGGTTTTCGTTCCGGAACTGTACACGAAAATACAACATGCGGTCGGAACGTATTTTTCAAAATGGATAGTTTTACGTGCTTTTATTTTTATTTTTTGAAACTATATACGTCAATAGTTGGATAAAGAATACCTATGAAAATAATACGTACGCGTTTTAACATTCCATTATAGGTACTCGTCTGGTAAAGGTGAAAATGTATAAAAAAATTTCACGCCTTCACGCGGGTTTCATCATTTATTTTGTTTAAATAAAACTTTTCTTTAAAATACAATTAGGTAATTATGAAAATAAAAATGTATGAAAAAATTAATTTTCATATAAACAAAAAATATACATAAAAATTAATAAGAGTCCTTAGAGGCCTTATCATACTATGTTTTTTTTTCAAATCGGTCTAAATGGTTTTTGTATTTTTAATTTTTGTAATTAGTTAAATGTATAGGTTTTATAATTTTGTAAGATATAAATTATATATGATAATAATAAAAGATTAAGATTGAATTTTTTTTATAACAATAAAAATATATAGGTATAAAATTATATTATAATACTTTCGTTACATGGTTACCTATAGAATAAAATAGTTTATTGTAATTTGTAGGTCATATTTTTTCAAGGAATTTTTATATTTGGACGATTTAGAAATTATTTACTTGGGCATTTTACCCGTTAAACATTTTTTACTGAATATTATAATAGTTGTCATCTTTGTTTCGGACATTTTTATTTAGTTTCATCCCGTTATCATACAATATTGGTATTCTGTATAGGCATTTATTTGATGAGATATACTGTAATTTGTCAAGTTTACCTGAGATTCTTCAGCAGTTAAAAATTAAGTTTCCAAAAATACTAATTCTACTTATTAATTTTTAAGTAAAAATTTAATAATAGTAATGCCCACATATCTTATTTTATTTAAATAAAAGTATATTTTTGATGTTTTACTGACCATAGAAAAGTTGGAATAAGAGTTTAAAAAATTATTCAACAAAAGTATTATTAATTTACAAAATTTAATTTTGATTTAAATGTTAAATAAATAATTATTTGTTAAAGGATATACATATTTAATTAAACGATTGAGTATTTTAATTTTATTACAATGAACGAAATAGTTTACTTTTATTCATAATATTATTGTATTGTGTTAGATATAAACTGATGAATTTTATTATAAAATGAACTGTAAAGAAGATACGTAAATACCAACTACTATGTAGAAGTTCAAATTAGCTTTGAAAATTAGTTAACTATTTGAGTATAAAGTTTAAGAAAAAAATGTATTGATTTTTTGCCTAACTATGACGAAATGTATTTTTATATTCATATCATAAGACATAGGTAAACAATTGTAGAAATAAAATGAAAAATCATCGAATATGTAGAATAACAATAATGAAATGTAGAATAATAAATAATTTACAATGAAAATATAAATTTTAGTATTGTTTTTCTTATCTTTCAATAATGTCAATAAATTACTCTATTAAATTAGATAAAAAAATAAACATTAATAATTTATTTATTTATTTGTATTTTAACTTTAAATTTACTCTTATACCTTTTTTACTATTGTAAAAAGCCAATTTTTAACTTAATTTAAAATTATTATTTCATTTGAACTGACTTAGTAAAAAAAATAATAATAAATATCTTGCCCATACTTGATAATAATTCTAATTTATTAATATTATTAATAATTTTATTTAACATAACGTCTTAAATTTAGTATTTGTAGAGTGGTGAAATTTAAAATACTCAAATATATTTTTTTCTGGCTACACTGAATATCGACAAAAAGTAGAAAAACCTGTCAATTTAGATTTTTATATAGACGAATATGTACTATTTAAGAAAAAAGTTTAAATATCATGTCAAAATAATATAAAGAAACGAACTTTGTTTTTATATTTTAATGCAAATACGTTATATCTATATAGACTATACGAATTAAATTGTCTATATTATGATATATACCATATTATTTTAGGTATATTATAATTATAATTTATATTTTCTCATAAATTAGATTAGTATGTTTTATTTTTATTTTGTTATAAATATAAAACAAATTCAAATATACAAATAAAGGTTTTAATATTAAAGAAACTAATCAGACCTTACGGTTTTGCATAATTTACTACTTACAAATGAATATATTAATTACAAAATTTGAAATATTTAATATTTCATGGAAGTTTCGAACACTATTCAAATTTCATTCCTATTTATTCATATATAATTTACATCAAAATTTCATATATAACTTATCATGGATTATGAAAAGTATTTTCTGCAGCTCTTGCAATCAATAATTTTCAATTTTGCAAAAAAATATTATTAAAAATCAAAATGCTGGATACATTTATATTAGGTTTTACCCGTCTAATACTATGGACATCATCATGTGCACGCCCATTTCACACTAAAAAGTTTTCCGAAAAACTTCTAGCGAGAACTTTTGGAACACTTTAGTGCCTCTGTAGCTCTGTATCCACAACCTCGAAAAGTTTTTTCGTACAAACCTCTCAAATATCACTGCCGGAAACATAACTTTTCTCGTAAAATGTTTAGAACAGAATTCTGTAACAAGACTCCCTATTAGAATGTCACATGTTCTTTTCTCCGAAGTAAAATACAAATTTATATTACATATCATATATATATAAATATAAATTGTTTTATATTTTATGAAATATCATAAAGTCAGGAAATTAATAACAATATAATATACCAGTCGGAAATATTGCCAAAAGTAAAATAATGTTCTACATGAGTTTAGAGGAAATTTTCAGTCTGATAAATAAACGATTAAAATATATTTTAAATATTATGAGGCAAGATAATTCTATAAATATTTTTAAAGAACGCTTAATGCTTTACAAACAATATAATGAAAATAAAACATAAACTTTCATTTTCAGTACTAAATATTTTTTTAAAACATTTACAGAACTTTTTTTTTCTTTCTGAAAATGTTTTTATAACACATTTTTTTCTTTTGTTCACCGGATTACATTTATAACATATACTGTACAATATATAAAATATCAACTATATAATATAAACAATACGGTCAGACTATAGGAAGGGGAAATACTTCGCTCGTCAATATTCAGTTTCAAAGCAATGATAAATCAATTTTTTCAATAAAAGGATTGTGAGCTGAATTCGGTGTGATACATAATTTATTATATATAAAAAAAAAGACATGAATAAAATTTGTACATTTTATGAAACATATATGACGTCTATTATCTAAATATATAATAAAATATAATATATATTCTATGAACATTTAAAATATCTAAACTCTATTTTTTTTTCGGAAATTGGAAAATATAACCATTATTATTGTTGTTAATATGTAGTATTTTCTTACATGTAAATCAAAATATGACCATGAAGTTCTTTCCTGATCACATTTACTACCGAAAATGGGTATACAGGTAGCGATTGAATCAAGTTTTCTGACAAAAAAGTTATTTCTAGAAAAAATATACATTATTGTAAAAAAAAAACTATAGCTTATTCGCTTCGTTCAGAATTTAAACTATTTTACAAACTTTTAATATATAAAATAATTCAATTACCTTTTAATATTTTATAAATTATCAAACAAAACAAAATATTACGTAGGTTATAAGATATTAGGAGTGTGCATATTATGCACAGCTATCAGATTAGTTTTACATTTAAAAATTTCTGAAATTCCTGAAATGTATTTTTTTTTCCTTATTCTTGTCGTAAATAGTTTACTATTTACGAAATACAAATACTTTATATAATTAAATTATTATTTTGCTTCGTTACAGTTTTGTAGTATATATATATATATATATATATATATATATAATCTAAAATATTCCATTATACTATTATTTCGAAAATATGTTTATAAGTTTTATCATATGTAATAAGATTTCAATTGACTTGAAAACACAACATGTTTATTAAAAATATTACTATACTGCAGGCAATAATGTACCCTGAATAATTTTTCATTTTATTTACAAAAATATACGCCGTGAGGCATTACAATTATAAATTATGAATGATTTAGCAAATTTACCATCTCTACCATAAATAAAAAAGTAGTATATTTTTTATAGCGTTTTACTGTTATATATTTCAATGAAATTCTTCCTTTATAAAACACAAAAGAATCCACGCGTGATTCTTCATTTCTTGATGGTATGATAATCTCTCTTCCTCGTCCCACTCTCTATCCTGTTTAAATTTCTATTCTAAATAAATATTATGTATTAATATTAATTTCAAATGTATAGTAATGTTGTATATAAAATGTAATAGTTAATATAGTTGGTAATTAGGTACCTATGTCATAAAACTGCTATTTTTCCACGAGTGGTATAATTATTTAAAATGTCATCAAATAAAATATCTATGTATTATCTATTTAATACTTTAAAGAAGTTATTTTCTTTTTAGCTTAAGGGAAAGCTATGTACCTTTGAAAACTAAATATTTTATAAATGCGAGGGAAATACAACAATACCAAATAAAATTGTCATAGTTATACCAATTATTTATTGTTGTAATAATAAGAATATTATTGTATTTTAACGAACTTATTTCAGAATTAAAATAATTATAATTTACCACCTACAATGATAATAATAGTATAATATATTACTATACTATACTATAATGTTAGAAGACCAAATGAACCAAATCTAAAATATTATTATTTTATAATAATATAGACCTAGCTACCTAGGTAAACTAGGTAATAAATCTAAAATATATGATAATACTTATAGGTAGGCAATGTATTATATTAAATCATAATAAAATTAAATACGATCAATTATGAGGTACATAAATAGATTGTAGTAAAAATTTTACTGAGTTTGTATATATTTAATATAAAATATGTATATTTAAAAAAAAAATAAAGTTACAAAACATTTTTGACAGTAATATTCATGAATAAATATATATCACATACTAAGCTCCACTTTAGAATCGTTTTATCGAAAGAGATTGTTTATGCTTGTTATCAATTTAATATTCAGTATCAATATTCACATCAGTATCCTACCGGATGAACTAAGTAATAGTGATAGTGATAGTGCAAGTGATAGTGGATGACCACCTACTGGTCGGATATTTTAATGAAATATCTATTCTACTCTACGTGTTTCAAATGAATTTTTTCAGTGAAAGTATTTAAATATTTCTGTTAAGTATTTTTTATATATAAATGTATTTTATAAATATATTGTTCGTTTCCATTACTGTTATTCAATATGTTAAATTAATTTAATATTTATAAACGAATTCTATAGTAAATCTCATTATAAATTTACTTTAATAAATAAATGGTTGATTTCACTTAAATAATACAATTAGAATTTATAAATATTTATCTTATTACACACAATTTAAACACAGTAAACATTTACTTCATGCATATACGTAATTTAATCACTATGATTCTGTTTTATTTTTGTAGACATAATATTATATACTTTCTTCTAGTTTGGTGCTTAAAATTCAAAAGCAATAACGACCCCTCAGATGTAATTGAATATTTTCTATTTTGTAACCAACACACGTTTTGTGTTTGGGTACACTGTGCGAGGTATACTCAAACCAAAATACTAATCGACGTTCTGAATTGTAATACCATTTGTAAATTTAAACGAATTGATTTTAGAAACCCCATACGAATTGTTAATGTAGATAATTGCATAGTTAACATGACAGATAGTAATTATGTTGGAGACATTTTAGTACGATTTTTGAAAATAATATGAGAAAGTAATATTTTAAGCTGAGAATCGCATACACAATATAATACAATAAATTAATTTTCAGTAAATATAATAAAAAATATCATTTTATTATTATTACAAAATTGCTGCATAACAAATTTATATTTCACAATTTAGAAGGAAATTTAGTAACAATTTGTGTTACTAAATATTAACAAGATCAGTTACTAAAATTAAAAATTGATACATACAGTTGTGATAATTTTAAATACTCAGTAAAATGAACAGTATCGATTTCCTAATAATCTGTTCTTTTCCAAAGTGAATGCGATTTTGGGCAGTATACAATTTTAAAGAACTTTCGTATACTTATATATATATCAATATATCAATCAATAGAATCTTTGAAAAAAATTGAAGACCTATCATTATTAAAAACAATTTAGTATTAATGATGCATTTGTCTAGTACTTTAAAATCACAGAAAAACCACATTAATTAGTTAACAGGGTTCAGGGATTTTTTATTTTTTTATTTTTTGAGGGAACGTAATTTCATCAAGAATAATTTTCATAAAAAATGTCTTACCTACATATTATTTGGATGTTGTAAATTGTATTCGCATTGGTTTATTATTAATTTACTAATTATTTTTTGATAACATTTTTTAAATACCTCTAATTCAATTATTGTTTAAGAAAAATATGTTAAAATAAATATACATAATATATTGTACAGTTTGGCAATACAAAAGAGTTATTTTTAGAATTTTAAATACCTTAAAATACTCACAATAATTTCCGACAAAAAAGTTAAACGTTTTAGATAATAAACAAACATTTTGATAACCTCATTTACCTGTTGTATCTGACAGTCCATCTATCCATCTACCCTATCGATTAGTTGTCATAGTTACTGAAAATATTATTGATCGATCGTCTTTACTAATTGTAAATATTATAATATAATTAGTTAATAGTTTTAATCACGTAAATATTAATAAATGGTTCTTTGAAAGATTAAAAAATTGGAGGTTACTATTTTACAACTGCTTCTTAATTTTTAGTTTAACCGCTTTTCAGTTTAAAACCGCTCTATAATATTAACTTATAGGATAACCATTTCTTGGTTTTAAATAACTTTATACTTCTCATAACTGATTACCGGCTTTGAATAGCTTCTAAAATTTTAAACAGTCATTTAACAAATTCACTTAAATTAGTTAACGATTTAAATTTACTTTTATAAAATAATCATTTATGACTACCCGTCATTAGGCTTTTTAGCCTTCTGATATCGGAATTTTCGTTTATTAGTTGTATTATTATTATTATATTCAATTTTTAAAATGGTTTTTTTCAATTTATTTATCGTAATATCAAAAAGTAAAATGTGAAAAGTGAATTGTATAATAAGTACACACAATTTAAAACACATGAAATAATAAAAATAAATCATAATGAATATACGCTACACAGTACACAGAATAGTATATAATGACGATTGATGAGATTAAGTGGGAAAAAATAACATTGATGAATATTTTAAAATTTTTCACTATCCGTAATAATTTTGTTTTATTACACAATAATAGAACTACCAACTATTGTTAATATTCTATAAGCAACATAATTTGGAAAGCACCAAGACTATGTTATGTAATTTCAAAATATCCAATTCGAAGTGATAAATAACAGTGTCGTCATATTATAATAAAATAATACAAGCATACAAGGTGTATTCTAAAGGTATTATAAAATTACATCGTAAATGGTATAAAAATAATAATTTTCTGTTTTTTTTTTTTAGCATTTTGGAGAAGAATAAGCGGTTTTTTTTTTTTTGTTAATTTTAACATAGATAAGGTCTGCGCACGCTGGCGAGGTGGTGATGAAATGTTACACACGTATTTGATACTATAGGTCCACCACACACTGTTGCGGTGGCGGTGAATCTCGCGATGAAATAACGATACATGACCAATTTCACCGCCGAGGTGGCAATACTAAGCCTGCGCGATAGTCATTCGTCATGTTCGATAGTCGATTGTCTTAAAATAATCGATAGTTCGATACTATTGATTAATCAAATAATCAAATATATTATGATTAATCATAACTATCGAAGTTTTTAATAGGATATACGTACATGGGTTAAAAAAATTCAAACTTCTTTAATATCCGGAAACTAAAAGGTCAATTCGAAATATTATAAACTACATGGTATAAAATATAGTAGTAAGTATAGTAATTTTGGTCTTTACACTGTACTAAGTATAAATAGAAACTATCATAAAAATCATATTATATTATTATGATAATAATATACAATCGGTACAATCGTTCTATTAAATAATGAATATAACTCGATTACCTATTCGTTGATCGAAAAGCCAAGTACGAGTGTGACAATGGGGTCTGAAGCTTCCTCTTAACAAATTCTTAGCTTCATGAATGTACACTTTTTCAGTGTAATATGTAAACTTTTCAAGTACCTATCTTAAAAATATATCCTACCTCGCGTAATCTTTTTTAATCTTAATTTATATCCAATTAATACGAATACAATTAAAATTATATGTATTAATCATAATATTAAGATCGTATTAAATTTTCAAACTTTTTGAATTAAAATGTAAATTTTATAATACCTGAAATCTATAATATAAGTCATTGTTTATTCGGGAAAATAATCGATTTATCTGAAATTCTAATATTAAGATTTTATAAAAACGAATTTTAAATTGAAAACATGCATTTTGTAGAAAATATAATATTATTAATCTCATATTCAATATATACTCATAATTACATTCTTAAGTCTTATTCAGAGTAAAATTGCCGTTTTCATGAAATAAAATGCTAAAATATTTCAGATTTTTAAAATACTATTTCAGTATTCTTTGTCCTTTTACTGGATGAAACTATTGAAAAGTTGTTTTTAAAGTACTGTTTAATGAAAAGATTAATACATAATTTTTTGTTGTATACCTTCTACCCCAATATAACATAATCTTTTATAATGATCGCTATTCCTATCATGAAATTTTTCTTGAGATATAAAACAAACGTTTTTTTTTTCATTTGTAAATCCATTCTGGGTTTTAATGTTTAAATGATTAAATTTAATTTAATTTTTAATTTTTAACTAAATGATATTAATATTTTTAATGGTTTTTTTTTTTTAAATATGTCTAGAATAATTAAATTAATTAAACATAATTTATTTTATATGGGTGTATAATATCGTTGAACAATTTGAATGAATTTTAGGGTTATAGTTTGGGCTGTTAAGTTACTGCATATCAGAGCGGGTTCATATAGAAAGAAATATAAATAACAAGTCGTAAAACCACTATCCGGTGGCAAATCTATGCCGATGTTTTAGTCGAGGAGAATGAAAATAGAACCGATGGAGACGTTGAAAAATATGATATAGTGGCCTATAATAATACATAGGTTCTCTCCTCACAATTTTCCCAAGGAATTGTGGTTTTCTCGGTTAAAAAGCTTTTATCCGGTTGACAGGTCATTAACAAATGGTTATTCTCCGATAATCCCCGCTTTTCTTTAGGTTTTTATTTTCATATTATTTAATATAAAAATGCCTATTGTCCTCGAAAGCTTATCGGCGAGACAAAATGTTAATCTTAATATTTTTTAAACGTATGTATAGTTTCCAGTTACTATATGCATATATAAAATGGATTTTTTTCAATTGAAAATTAAAATTAAAATGAATATATATTATGAAAAATAACAATCTATGTATGTACAATTAATATGCATTATAAATAAAGATAACGGGTAAAAGAACAGTTTTACCGTATTTCCTAAATGCTAACATGCTCAGGTTTGCACCTTCACATATTGGGGGAGTCGAAAATGGTTCTTGGTAGCACAGTACAATAAGCATAGCTATACAAAAAAAAATGAAAATAATGTATAAAAAGGGGAAAAAAATGTGCCTTTACCTCATGATGACTTATGATCGAAACCAATTGTTACCTATAATAAATTTATGAGTACTGTAAGCACATTTTATTTTTTTACAATATATATTTATTTTTATTTTTATGAGTTAAATTTTTGAATTTTGAATTTTAAATATGTTTAAAAAAAACCATTTCTTCTTAAATAATTGAGTACGAATACATATTTCATTAAAGCTAGATATTATTGAATATCATTAACATGAATATATAATGTTGTTAAAGTATAACACTATAACAACATTAAAACATATAAATTGGTAAAAACAAAATTGTATGTTTTTCAAAACTATAAATTTGAATTAAATAAATTATTTAAATTAAACACTATTACAATACAAACTATTTAAATGCTTGTTTACAATCATTATTTTGTTAATATACCTATTTACTGTGATTTCAGCCACTGTGGTACACATTACGTAAACGTTTACCAAGGACCAACGTCCAACAGTCCTTTGCTGGAGACGGTCTGCGACAAGCGAAAAAAAGACCATATTTTTCCTGGACCGAATGTCCTACTGGAATTCAGGTAATAAAATATAATTTAATCGACTGGACAAGACAAAAGAAAATTAAGAGGCATTTCTAATAATTTTCTGCATAAGAATGTTGACACAATTATAGAGGTTTAACTGATTTTAAATGTATTAATTTTTACATTTAATTTTGAAATAATTAAATTTTTTTTAATTATTCAAATAGGTATATAAGTACTAACCAAAAAAACACAGAAAGATGGAAAGGTAATAAACCCTTCGGTAACCTAATTGATACCTATCTGGAACTTCCCGATAGGATACATATTATATTATAACGAGATCGTAGACAAAAAAGATTGGTTGCGAAATGGTTTCTCATACGTAAATATTTTTATTCGTATAAAAAAAGAATTACGTTGTATATTTTGATATGATTTTAAAGGGGGGTAGAATAAGAAAAAATACAAAAAGGTCATTAGCCTCCCCTCCTGAAAAATAATTTAATTATGCTACACCTTTGATGGTAGGAGTGTATGTAAAATAAATTTTATTTAGTCGTAGTGCAAAAAATTATAATATATAATACATTGTTATAATAGTATCATATTTCCTTATAATAAATATCAGAAAATAGACATAATAATAAAATATGTCTTATTATAATATGATAATATTATGACGTAATGTTACGTCATATTATGTAAAAAGTAAAAAATAACTAATTTTTTGCTCAAGAATAACGAAAAAATTTAAATTATAAAAAAAAATAACAGTGGTGTAGAAATTTCTACGGGTGAGTGAAAATATAATATATACACTATACATTTTAAAACATTGAAGCGCTAATATATATGTGCAAATAAAACTTACAGTATATCTATCAACATGAGACGTCGTAGTATTTAAGACATACGTGTTCTGTCACAAAATCAGGGGTTCCTATGTAGAAAATTGTTATGACTGTTTAGTCATTTCCCACTGTAAGGGGAGGGAGGGGTCAATCCAACGTCTTACACCGGCCCTCAAGTGTCCGTGGACTGATTTTTTTTTCAATTTTTATCATTTTAATTGATTCTTGATTGGTTCCTAGTGGACAGTCTTGAGGACGCTCTCATCTCGGACATTCGGATGCTTACAAACCTCCTAATACCTTCCCAGACCAGTCCGGGATCTAATCAGGAACTTCCCTAAGTATTTTTTTCTGGCGGAAAGTTATTTCTATAGTATGCCATTTCTTATTTCTAATTGTCTCTTGTGCCTTTTTTTCAATGTACTAGTCAATTTGTGTCATGCTATTATTGGTATCCTAATATTATAATATTATATCTTTAATATTAAACGCTTTTCATTGTTTTCCTTAGGGCTGGGGCAGCAATCCCTCCATACGACTACACGGGTTTCGTAGCCTCCATCGAGTTCATCGACAACGTCGTTACGGTGCCTGCTAGTACAGCAGCTACTCTAGAAGTTTCGCCGTATCCTGCAGTAGTCATTCCAGGTAAAATGAAAAAAAATTATTGAAAACCCGATTATATTTATGAATAGCTTGTATGATGTGATATATTTTGTTTACCTTTAGGAAATTCAAGAAATGATAAAGCTTGCGAAATAACAATCAAATCCTCCGACTTCAAATCTGGACATTTTGATTTACGGGGTCTTCAAAATTGGAAAACAAATTGCACTATTCGATTTGAGGGGAGAGAACCAGAAATCGTGCACATATCGTTATTTAACTACGTACTCAAGTGAGTACCATTAAATATTACATACCCTTACGCAGTTACATATTTTTCTATACTGATCAAATTTATCACAAACTATAATTTATATGATAATATAACTGGTTTTATCAGTATTTCCTTCTTTACGAGTATACCAAAAATGAGTGGTTGTGTACCTATTATAATGCAATAGAACAAATATAATATATATAATATAGGTAATAAATTATATCTATTCGGGTCATCTTTCATGTAATTCTATATTATAGTTATAGCTCTTTTAGTTTCATCGATGTTAATAGCATAATAATCGATTCTAATTCTCAATCTAAACTCTTGGATATATTCTCAGAGAAGACTCATATGAACATTTTACTGCCACCGCTTTTCCTCATGCCCATCTAATTAAATCTATGATAAAAAGTTTCTCTCTATTTCTTGATAATTAATGTGGGCATCTTTGAATGCATTCAGTTACGTTTGTATTATAGGTAATGAAACCGCTGATGAGTTGTTTTTCATTGCTAAATAATTTTTATATCTATCTTCTTTTGAGGTTTCTTTTTCTTTTCGCAAATTTTCTTGAAATCCCAAAACTTGATCGTCCCATCCGATAAGCTATGGTTCAAAACTATGGACAAACTATAAAAGTATCTCATCGTCCTTTTTTCGCTATCCATAGTTTTGGGATCTCATCCTCTCCTACAGGAATCTTATCGTAGTACATTCTCTGCATTTTGACCATATCCTTCATATTCATAGTGTATCTCGGGAATTCAAGCTGTTTGCTCTTATTAAAATACTATACTGCTGTCTAGTTTTGTTTATTCTTGAATATAGATTAGTTGTCTGGGATTCTTCAATGGCTTGCAATCGTGTCACGTTAGTGAAGGGGCAAAGAAAGTTTCTTCGTTTGGCTGATTATATTATATTAAATAATAAACATACATTGCCCTTCTCATGACTATACGCCTATTTATCAATTATTTAATCTTATCATCCTGGTTGACCATAGACGTTCTGCAAGTTTTTCCTTCCTATCTAACCTATTATCTGGTAAAATTTATTGTACCTCTTTATTAACAATTTTAAAGTACCTACATATTGTATTAGATCCTTGACTTCTTTCTTCAACAAACTATCACATTAATTCCCGATTATATCGTCTAATGCGCATTGCTAATGAGAACCTTTTCTTCTATTTTCAATCATATTTATATTATTAGCTATTATATATCATTTTACTATTAATTTATATTTAATTAATATTAAATATTTGTTTATACTTTCTATTTATTGTTACATGTTATATTATATATGGATTCTTTGGGTTTTTTCCTTTTTGTATCATAAAAATTTAAAAAGTTTTAAAAAGTTTAAAAATGTCTTTGTGAACTCTAAAACACGAGTCGATCATCTACGAGATATCTAACATAACGTTTTATTTTCATTTTCCATCACTTTTGGTGTTGTCGCCGAGGTTATTATCTTATCGAATTCAATTCTACACAAAATTCAATAAAGGGCACGGGCAGCTATAATCGGTACCGGTTGTTTTTGCAATTATGTTAACAAAAAATAAGTAATATTTAATTTGCATTCAAATAAACCGGAAATCAAAATTTTGACTTAAATAAAATCCTTCGATTACTAACCTATTCGAATCAGCGTATAAGTACATCACGGTACATAACATTCGATTTAAATTTATTTTTTTTTATTTTTACTCGGTTCCATCATACCTTTATGACACTAATTCGTATTAGTCTCTTCCTGTCTCTTTACATAAGCTCTAGTCAGTTTCTCGTTATTTTGTAATTTATTAAATGTCATCTTTATGTTTAATTGTACATATAATATTACACTTACCATATTATTATTATATTTATCGGGTAGTGTTATTTATTAAAAAATAAATTAAACTAATATTTAAATATTAATATATGACATTACGTCGCAGGGCCACTTCTTGTCAGTCATTTATTGAAATTTACGATGGACCGGACATAAGATCAAAATATAAAACCAAACGTTTGTGTAGTCCTGTCGAGAAACACGCTAGGGATACAAATGGCAGGTGAGTTTGACATGAAAAGTCGATCAATGCGTTTAATGAATGAATTATATTTTTACTTCGACAAAATGCCATCGTTTAATTATTTCACTAACAGGTTTCGTGAAAGGCAAATGTTTGTTTCGTCCGGAACTCATATGACGCTCCTCGTCCGCAGACTAATGGCGAACACGCAGGGCGTCGAGACAGAATTCTTAGACGGCGCCTACAGTTTCTTTAATGGTTTGACAAATGCACACATTTATATAACAAACTACAAAATACATAGGTCCCTACTTTATGTATTGATTTTGGTGTTTATTTCATTTAGTGTTGGAAAGGGGTACATTGCAACCAGATACGTTGTGTGACGTTAACTACAACGGTCTAAGCAGCTCGTCTAGAGGTCGGCTAAGACACCCAGGAACCGAGCAAATATTTTGGAACGTTGAAGGGCAAATGAGGTGTTTCCAAAATCTTATTCCGGCTACCAATCAAAGCATAAGCATCAAAGTAATATTTTATTAGTGTTACCTATATTGTGTTATTTATTTACAATCTATATACAGACATAATACTTGGTATATACCATTCATTTATATTGATAACATTATTACATCTCAAACTAATTTTTTGGACTTAGGTTGGTATTGCTATTGAACAGACTCTGTGAAGGACTTTTAACCATGAGATTGATACTTCATCAAGTATACAATAGCATAGTTACTCTAATAACAATTACGTGGACATTTTCCCTTGTCTTTGACATTGAAAACTGTCATGAATGATGATTATATTGTTATAGCTAAAAAACGAGTTCATTTCGATGTTTTAACGAGATAAGAATTACATATTTTATTATATTAATTATATTATAAAGTGGGGACAATAAATTAATTCTAAAACTTGCCACAAGTCTTGAAATTAGCCATATGTACAATAATTTTACTTGTTACACAGAATCAAGTTGTTTAGTTTTAAACCTACGATTTATAGTTACGAAATTAGAAAATACTTACTGTAAAACCACAAAGTATTTTAAATAGGTAAACCTATAAATAGCTAATAGATCAAAATAACTGTAAATTATTTTTATTAAAACTATATATTTATTTTTAATTGACATATCACCCATTAAAATAATAATTTTTAAAAATATATACTTCACTCATCAGGTGTCAGTAGGTAGGGGTAGAAGCAATACTTATCGGACCAGATACTCTTGGTGGATATATTGCATTTGAAATCAATGATAAATAATTGCATTTAATAAAACTATTCTGAGCCAAGTACGATGTATTATTGTTTGAAATATGTTTAAAACCTGGAATTTAGCACGCTCACAGAGTGGGCTTTCCATGCTTGTTTCTTAACCACTTTTATACTAAAAAACCTCTAAACTCCAAAACTCCTACTTCACTCCTTCTGGTCAAAAAGTAACTCGCCGAGAAAAAAATAAACATCATAAAATCATTAAATCCCTTGTTCCTACTAAAAACATGTATACAATTATGTAGATATCTGGTATACCTACTGGCTATTATTTACAAAAATAAAATTGTATTAGAAATTCATAAATGAGTATTTAGTGTTATATATATTCCCTAAGTCTAAAAAAAGAAGTATTATGTTTCACGTCATATTAAAATTAATTATTTAGAACCTGGAAAGGATGTACTTTTTAATAATTTAATAAAACACTTTTGTTTAAAAAAATACGCAATTGGAACATTTTTTATCTCGTACAATATTCATATTGTATATACTCATGTATATTAACCTTCAACCCACTATTATTCCATTATTATAAAGAACGTATAAAATACAAGGTATAATAATATAATATAATTATTATTGTATTACATCTACCATTAAATCAGCATGGCATTTAAATTACAAAATTCTATTAAGCTTAACAGAGTATAGTTTTGGACAAAATATATGAAACAATATAATATAATATTCTTTAGGTACTATTATATAATTATTTTTAATTAAATTTCATAGTAGTATAACCCATAATGCATCTGATAAAAACTCGTTGTCTGTACACGTACCTTCAAAGGGTTAATGTTAAAACAATGACTTACTATTACAGTACTTCTCGGTTCTGCTACGTTATGAATCTAAATTATCATTACTCGAAAAATATTTGTCGAATTTAAAAATTCAAAACATGTAAATATGTTCTCATAAAAATATATTCTTTATAAATTTAAAATTCAAATCATAAGTTGCCATTTCAAAATCTAAATTCGATATAGTTTTTACGAACAAGGGAGGAAGATAATAATTTTAAATTAGATAAAATAAAGAAAAAAATTTCACAAAAATTATTTATACTTAATAAATATAATTTGTATTTTTCAAGGCTTAAAACCGGTAACCAGTTTTTACGAAAACCGGTTAAAAATCCCTTTTTGAGAACCAAAAACCGCTTCTCGGTTTTTATTTTTAAATCTAAGAAACGGTCATCGGTAACCAGTAACCGAAAATTATATTTTTGGGTTTTAAATTTACTGGTAATCGTTTTATGTCACTACCGGTGATTGTAATGAAACCGATAACCCTTTTCTAAGGTGCAAAACAAAATTATTAATATTATTTGTTTTGTTTATTATGCCTTCGTAATTTTTACTTAGGATTTATATTTATAACAATTTAATCTTTTGAATTATAATACCTATTATACCTATTATTGTATTATAATATGACATTTAATTAGGTATTGCATTTTAATAGTAGGTACATATCTATATATATATAGACCCTCTTTGGTCGTCAGTTGTCCTTAATGATACTATTTATAGCTAGTGTGATAAAATTAAATTTAAAATAACGAAAAATTAAAAAATAATCGTCAATGTTATTTATTATTATTGTTTTCTACTTCCCGCCAATTGTCATATTATGTTATTCTGTGTACTAAACGTGAAGTATATAAATTAATCAGCTGATTGACTTTCTGGCGATTGTTAAAAGTTTGAACGTATTATATAGGTTAGATACGTATAAAGTTTATAGATTATATAAGATGTATTATATTCGTTGGTCTATGGTTAAAAGAAACATTAAAGTGACAGCAGTCATGGTTGTGAAAAAAATCATTGTTTAAGACCATTATATTATAATTATTATGAATTCTTAAAGTTGGACCACGAATAGCCATAAGTATTATAAAGGTTTTTCAAAAGCCTATTTAAATTTTAATTAACTGTTTCCTAAAACGGTTATCCTAAAAATAAGAAAGAGGCTACCTTGAAAATTAGGAAACGGTTTTTAAACAAGAAGTGGTAACCATTTATTTTATAAATATTCAAAGAACTGTTTTGTTTCTCAATATATATGTATTTAAAAAATCGCTTAATACCGTTTACCGGTTCTCAAAATTTTTCGACTATTTTCACTATTTTCGGAAAAGGTTTTTAGCACTAAAATTTTATTTACAATAATTTGTTTAAGTTGCAAAAAAAAAAAATCATCACTATTGACATAGTACTAAATTTAACTTTCTATGTAAATTTTAAGGTTTCAGAATCTTCATTATCGAAAGTAGGTACAATGAAATAACAAAACTCGGATTTGACAAAAGCATGTTTTCGTGAATTTCGTTAGTTCTTCCTTATGCATTTTTGGACCTAGCTATTAGGGAAATCAAAAAATGACGTGTTTAAAGTATCATCTAAATACAATTTGCGACCGGATAATGGGTTAGCATGTATCGCTTGGTCATTGAATCAAGTGTTCAGGTCATAAATTTGAGGGAAAAAAATTTAACATCTTTGTAAAACTATCTCACTCGCTCCGCTCAGAATCAATACGAATGATATTTCGATGACAACCGTAGGTCATCAGAAAATTATTGCCATTACGAGACACGTAAATACGTTAACATTTTTAAATGCGTTTATATCAAAATTTTTTATTTTCTTATTTCAGGTTATATCGTTGAATAAGTTGTCGTCGGATCTTTGTTACACCGAATGCGGAGACGGTGGATGCCGTTGTGTCAAAAACGCTTCGTCAATTGTCGATCAACTGTACGTCGCCTCAACCAAAGGCGACATTTTGTCCTGTATTTGTGGCGATTTCCAGGTAAAATTTCCGGCTTAATACAAATACCGTGTGCAGGAATAGATTTTAATAATTTGTTATTATCACGTTAGGCTGAATGGTTACCGGTATCCGTTAAATCGTGGTCACCCATTTACTTGGTTTATTCGATATCGAAATATAGCTGGTCTAACAAAGGATTCGAATACTCGGCCGAGTATTCATTTAAAGACGACATTGTTTGTGGATATCGAGTACTTAATCAACACACCGGCATTCTCGAATCACCCATAATGATAAGGGAAAGTCCTCTAAATTTCTATTACCACCAGGACTGCACGTGGCTTCTGGATTCAAATGTCGAACGTCATTTGACTATAGAAATAGGCAGCTCACAAAGTCGTAAGTATGAATACTATATATTATTATATACGGACGATATTTCTATAAAACATCATTGATCGACGTTCGTCTAAAAACTCAGATTCAAACCGGTTTCACTTTCCACCGGGTTAGGTTTGATGAAGCCCTGTTAGGTTAAGAGGAAGCCTAGTGACAAATAATATTGATACTTCCCAGGTTATGTGAATACTTCAGAAATTTAAAATACACCTAACGTCGTTAAATTGGCCCATTAGTGTTTTCCTTTTATTTTATGTTGTACGCAATTTTCCACAGATTTGAAAAAAAAAATGTTTTCTTTTCTTTATACGACCAACTATATTAATAAGTTTTAATTTATTATTTAGTAAATTATTATAACGTGTATGATTATTAACTGTATATAAAAAAAAATAGAGCTTAATGTTTTAATATACGTATTTCTTCATAAATCTTCACGATGAAAAATAATGGGATTATTGTTCTCAAATTAAACAAAAACCAATTTTGTTTTAAAATTTCGAGTTTATGAAGTGGAATTTAAACTGAAAAACTTTTAAAAGAACAATATTATTTTCTCAGTTTACCAAACACGTTTCTTCGTATAATAAATTGTAATCCTTCGCATACTATAATGAAGGTGGATAAACTTAAATAAAAAGTTTATGTGCTTACATAAATGTATATAATAAGCACAATACAAATGTCAAATTTAAACCGTATAACAATAATAGTAAATTAATTTAAATTTACTTGCACTACTTTAAGATATTCATATACGACGATTTTAATATTATTAACCCTTCGTTGATCGCCATATTAATTTGAACAATTTTAATTGTTGTTGGGGTAATATAATACTTCATCTACTAAATTTTTTTTAGCAATTTTATAGATTATATTATTTTTTTACCGAATATATATCTTGAATGTATAACCGGTAACTAATGTTACCGGTGTTATCTAATCCAGTGCAGTTATAAATCTATAGAATGTATACAATATGATCTAGCGGAAAAGTATTGCTTAATGTCTTTTGGCATGGTTGGCCAACCTAACCGTGTTGAGCTTCTAATGACGTACACGTCGATATAGGGAACGTCACCTCTGTGGTCGTATTACTATACGGTTCACACCATAGACCTATTAGTTAATTTTTTCCGTTTTGTAAGAAATTAATTGCGTCATGGTAGATTAACACTAATAATATTATTTGTTGCATCTAAAAACTTTATAATTAATTTGAAGTACATTTAGGTACCTATCTCTAATTATATTAAATATTATGTACCTACCTACTTACTGGCATTTTCGTTAGCATCAATTGAAAAATTGTCAAAGTAAATTCAATTGAATTTAGTTTTAGTTTTAGTATAACTAAGTGTCCAAGTAATACAATTATGCCGACTTAATGATAAAACTTTGTTTTAACTCGATAATTGAAGCGGTTACATTAAAAAAAATTTAGTTATAAAAGTATTATCAAAGTTATCAAAGTTAATGTTGTAAAAGTCGGTAATAAAACTGAACATTTTATTAAAGTTATTGGAATTTTAATAAATATATTATGTAAATATACTCGTACATAAAAACTAAACTCTTGTATTTATATATATATATATATATATATATAGAGAGAGAGAGAGAGAGGTATACATTTTTTAAATAATTAAAAATGTAATTTATAGCATGATTAAAAATCATTAATAAATAAAGTATACCAGCTATTCATACAATATCCTTTTAATATTTATTTTTCATTATTAATATATAAAATGAGTATACCTATCAATAGTAAAATGTAAATAGGTGTATACAAATATATTCGGTCTAAATATGTTTGAAATTATAATAATCAACCTATATAAAATCACAGAACATTCAAGATATCCATCAATATCATTGTATAAAAATAATCAATTTAAGTTAAAAGTAAATTATTAATTGATAAATAAGTGTTTTCAATATTGTCACTTATCGAATATTTCAATATCTCTAATTAACCTAAAATTTATTTATGCAATTTCAAAACCACTATAACACGACAAACTAGAGACAATAATTTAGGATGTTATAGTATTTAATATATATGTTGGTGATGCGTTTAACTTTCTGAATAGGTATCTATTACAAACATACCATTTATAAATATATATATATTTTGTTTTAATTAAGTATGAACGAGGTGAATAGAAACAATTTTGTAAAAACTATTAGATTAATGTTTTGTATAAGATTGATTTTTATTCTTATAAATATTTCAAGTTCATTAAATCGATTGTCAACTGGAACAAAATTCAAATAATACACATTCTATTCATATTTTTAACCTCCATTTACAAAGTAAATTTAAAAGCACTAAGCTATATTTTCTCTATCAAAAAACAATCAAAACCAAAATTGTTGTTGTGAATTTAGTGTTAATTTTTATTTACTTGTTAATAATTTAAGTGATTGAAATATTGTCGGCTTTGTAATTCCGAAAGTATTATTTTATTAATTTTTTTTTTTTTTATTGTATTTAAATTGTTTTCATCCTTTTTGAGGATATAATAATAGTAATAATGGGACAATATCAAGTTTGAATCGTTACTTATGTGGATATATGTACCATTTTTCGTTAAATATATTTATGTAAATTCAAATAAAATGTTATTTAAAGTATTAAAAAATTATTATCTAAACAAAATGTTATAGCTATTTACATACTTCATTATTTTTTTAAAACCTCAAAATGTGTATCTATTCATATTTCAGTTGATAAAATAGAAAAATATATTAATAACCATGAATGTTTCTATTGCCACCATCTTTCTATTGGGTCGATAGAAACAAGGCATGAGAATAATAAAATAATATAGTAGGACGTAGGTATATTATAATGACTTATTTTTAAATTATTAAATAAGACCAATATTTTGATGTATTAGATAATATACTTAACTATATAATAGTTTGAAACTGTTTCTATTCAATCCCATTTTAATAATTTTATTTTATGAAAATATGTTCACAGCTCAATATTACACTATTATTTGTGCTTTAGTATTCTTTTCTCTACTTTACATGACAATTTTCTGATTCTCAATATTTCTTACTTTCACCATAGTCAGCCTACACTTGTCATAGGTAACTATTTAAACTCTCATTCTGATTATAAAATCTTTCATCCATACTCTTAACTGCTCTAAAAATAATTATTTTTCTCCAATTGAAAATCTTAGAACCATAGTTTAATTAATGTATTAACCTAGTTAACATGTAGTAGGTACCTATTTCGGGTAAATGACTGACGACTATCTTCCTATTTTCACTCGATCATTCAATACCTATTCTTTCTTAAACATTCAATTTTCAGACTTTTTTTGCTACTCATAACATCCTTTTAAACAATGCTTCCTTATTAGCAATCCTAAGAAGCTCCTACGGAACGTTTTTTTAACTCCAGGAACGCTTCTCCTATAATCCGAATAACATATACCTTAGAGCTCCAAACGTAGGTAAATATCATTCCCATATTAAACATACATATAAATATCAAAATTTTTTAGAGAATATTTTAGTATTACATATTTAAAACTTTTAAAATAAATATATGCATATTTCGCATTTTTAATTAAAAAATTTAATGTATTCAAATTCACATTGAATCCGTTAAAAATGAATGCGTTTATCTCGTCGTTCAATTTAATAAATTAATTATTAACAAAATATTCATTTTTTATTATATTATTTACCAAACATCTCCGATTCATAGGAACTATTTTTTTCATTCTATGGCGACCCACGGAATTGTACTCTTCAGTATTATATTTAAATTTAATAGAGTTTGTAGAGAAATAGAAGTATATTTTAATTTAATTTGAACTCTTTGAAAATGTTTCAAATTCCTTAAAAATATGAACGTCATTCACGTTTTATTTGGCAAAAACGAATGGCATTCTCATGTCGATCACAAAATATGAACATCGTTCTTACCATTCACTGATATTTTAAGATGTATTTAAAAGATGTATTTAAATCCAAATACTGAATTTATAACAAATAAAATGAAATATAATATACTACATATTACATATTATGTATACAAGAGAGTAACAAATTTTAATAAAATAAAAATATTCAGATTAAAATATGTATATTTTAAATTCTAAATATGAACTACGTGTGAACTAGGGCCATGTTCTGCGTGGAATATAAGTATTCATGAATATTCAGAAAGAGCCGATGACAAAGCTGGGGAAATCTTGTATACATTCTGCTCTAGAGAAAAAAATTCAACCAATACACTTCCATGGCAAATGAACGTCGTTGTAATCAAGTATGTATTATTTTTAGACTTGTAAAAAAAAATTTTAATTAAAAATTAATTCATTAATTATTATTTAAGTTCCTGTAATACTAGTTCTTCAACTGCCAAATTAAAATACTTTACAATAAATTAATAAAATATTTATACACTACATTTAAAAATATAGGTACATTATACCTACCAAAAAATAAAGTTGACATTTTCATTGAAATTATAACTTAACTAATTTATTTAAATTTCGTTTTGGGTACAGCCCAACTACAGTCCAATTAACTTAAAAAGTAAAAATATACATTATCTATTTTTATATCACTATACACCGTAAATATTAGGGAATATTTTGGGAAACCAATTATTCCTAAAATATATTTTTCCGTTTCATTCTTATAATATAACATTGTGTTATTTTTATTAAATAAAGTTAAACATAATAACTATAATTTCATAATTTAGGAGTACATTGCACGCATAGAATTGTAATTTTTATTTTATTTTTTATGATTTAGCTTTCTTGTATATTAAAAAATACAATAAATAAATAATATAAATAATTCAAAACATCGGGAGAGATTTCGTCCTTTTTAAACGCTTAAAATACATCATAGTGCTGGTAAATTTTATCATGCCTTGAATACAGTTAATTTTTATTACGTTATTTTTTTCAGATTAAGAGCAATGACACAGACTCCCCCTCAATATTACATTAAATGGAGATCAGACGTTGATCGTGCTAGATTGTCTGGATCGACTGCCCGTACTGCAGCTACCAATGGATCATCAAAATTAATGCATAATTGGACTATTTTGTTTATCGTCGTATTAGTCTATGTAAAAAAAATGAAAAATAGTTGAATATCGATATATTATTACCACCGATATAAGTAAAGTATATAATATGTTTTACATATATTATAGGTCTAATAAATTAAGGTGTCTGTAAATTATCTTGTAAACGGTATAATTGTCAGTTGTAACTGTTAGTGTTCGAATAATGATTATTGATAATATTGTCTTGCCAACCCTTAAGATAATGTGCACGCGCCAATCATGAATTAATGTTAATTATCAAACATTTTTAAAAGCTGTTTAAAAGGCCGCTAGGTACCTTAAAATACGAGCCAAATGTTTAGAAAAAATTGAATACCCCCTCCCCCTCCCAATAAAATTTTTCTATGGATTAATTTTGTAATCTGCAAATTTCATAATAAGCGTTATAACTCCAAAACCATTTAAATATTCCTTCTTGTTTGTTTTACGTAAACATGATGTTTTTTTTTAATAAGACATCATGATTATTAATTACACAACTATAAAAAAAAAAACAAATACTAATATGAGACGGCTTATGAATTTCTCACTGCAAAGTGCGTACATATTGAACATTTTTCATTTGTTAGATTTTTGTTTTTTTTTTTAAAGTCCTACATAGAAAATCACTTGAAATTTGAGCATGTGTGACATCCTCTTAAGTAAAAATTATCTTTAGATTTTTAATTATAGATTATACAATAAGTAGAAAATTAATTGAATATTACCATATCATCTAATGAATGATGAAATGAATAATAAATTAACCTTCAATTGTAACTATTTATATTATTTTGTAATTTTATGTTTGTGTTTTTAAAATTTTTAAACAATTTCATAGGCGTATGTGGCCCTTATAAAAATGATTTTATATTCTATACCCGGGGTTGAAATCTTTAAGTTTTTTGGTTCAAGGACAGGTTTTTGTAAAAATGTTCTGGTTCTGGTTCCGGTTAGAATAGGTTTATAATTAATATCTGAACTTCCACTAAATTATAAGGGTTAGTTTATAATATTAATAAGGGGTTCAAGTTCCTTTAGATGTTCATAGTATAATTACAATTTTTCAATTTCAGATTTCGTACTTAAATTTTAGTAATATAACTGGTTCATCTAAATTCTTTTCCAACTTCTGTTCTATACAAACAATTTTTCAATTTTAACTTTTAATATCATAATATACCTATGCAGTATAATGCTTTAATATCCGATTTATAATTGACACAATTCATATATTTTAATACCCACTCCATTAACATCATTCATTATTGTTTTATATGATATTGTGCCGATAGTAGGCACTTCATCATGAAAAATTTTAAATTAACTCTCCTATAGTTTCATTAATGATGGTATGGAAATAAAAAAATAAAAAATAAAAGCAGTCGTTATTTAAGATGTTTTTCATTTTTTACAATATAATATATTATTCCAATACTTTATTTAGTTAAGTGTATTATGTATGTAAACCAGTATTATATTTTTATTTTTGTTTAAATCCAAAATGCTTAAATTTAGCTAAAATATTAAAATTATGTTGCAGTTATGTAGATAGATAGGTATGGAAAAAAACTTTGTAATAATGTAACATAATAGCAGCAATTCTGTTATTAATAATTAATTCTATGGTTTTTCTCTTTAGTTTACCTACTTTTATACATAATGTACATAAGTGGATTTATATTTTTTAAATATATTCCAATATATTCAATAACAGTAATTACCTATAAAATAATCAACTATAATTATTATTATATAGGTACAATGTTAAATTAATTAATATAATAACTTCAATTCTATTACAATGATATGTACATTGTTGTATGATCATTGTCCTTAAATATAAGATTTAGAAAATATATTATTATATATTATATATGTACAATCAACTATTAAAAGTTATATATGATGTCGACTAAAATTGCACAAAAAAAAAAAACTGTTTACACTTGCTAATTAAAATAAAACTTTTTGTATTTGTATATGGCGTTATATAATATAGTTATTAAAATATGTAAACTACAGCATTTTATTCAATTTGATCAATACGATAATATAAATTTTTTTTTTATTATTATTATTATTATTGTACGTGTTTAACTGGTCCTTTACAAGAAAAATGCTTTCCACATAAAATAATTTAGCTTAATAATAATTATAGTTCATGAATTATAATGAAAATAATAGTGAACTTTTACCTATACGTACATACCCATTATTGGAAAGTGCATCAAAACTATTTAAGGCTCAGTATTGGCCAATATCGTATTACCTATGTACAGTGGAAGGTATATTGTTTAATAAATTATAAAAAAATATAAAAATAATTAAATACATATTTTTTATTGTCCTATTAAAATGTTTGTAATTTTTTATGCCTACTTATACATTTATATATGTTGTATGTATATCATATCTTAATCGAAATGTATACACAAACTCGATAGCCGAAAAACGAAACAAAATGGTCTTAAGATATAAAAAAAAATATATATATATATATATCCTATACTAACATTGTATTTTATACATTTTTCGTTTATTTTTTTTTTTTATATACATAAGTAATAAAATTAATCCCAACTTATTTATAATTTCAATTCAATATAAACCATTTCAGCTGTATGTACAAATAATTATCACTTCAATTTATCGTATAAAATGTATTATTAGATGGAATATTTAAAATGTCTTTTGGAACACAATTTAAAATCAATACATTTAAAAAATATAAAATCAAAATAATGTTTTTTCCAATATCTCAGTTTTTAAAATGATTTTTTCGAGGATTTTTGTTTAAAAATATCAATAGGGTATAATGATTTTGAGGAAAAATTTAATGATTAAGATAAAAGATAAATCAGGGGCCGATAACAAAAGGGTTCTTACTCAGTATTTTCAAATTGTTTATAATTTATAATCAGCTGATGCTAAAGTTCATGCACTAAAAAAATGCTCAATTATGCCGTTAAAAAACTTACTCCCTACCCAACACCAAAAGAAACATTACCATAATCAAAAACCAGAATCGTTATAACCGTAATATATATTTTTAGGAACATTATTGTAACCAACTGAAACTCATATTTTTATTATGAGTATTATGGTCAACCGTTATTAACCCAAATATTTAAATGGAGAAAATGTATTATCAATGCTCCATTTTTAAAAATTCCCTCCGCCTTACATAGTAAATGTTTACAATATTGTATTATAAATAGAATCCGTTTTAAAAATTCAATCGTCTTTCGAAATTTTCTAAAAAAATATTGGTTTTTTTTTTTCTGATTAATTATTGATATCAAATATTAATGATAACCGTGGCGGGTAGAATTAAATTGAGCCGTCCGCCGGAAATCGAAAAAGGCGCCCGAGGGGAAAAAATTATTCAGCTGTGATAGCGAGTATAGTAATAGTATACACTGTATCGATGACACCGCCGAGTGATGGTGGGCCGGCATGATGACCAATATTGTGACAGTAGCCCAGAGAAAACCCGAGAGGCAAAAATTTAAAAACTTCAGTTGCTCGATAGTAGATACCGCCTACTTGGTACTCATATATTAATATGACTAATATTATAATATTAGTCGTTTTATATTCATATTATTTTTGATAAATTAATTTCGAACACAATTATAGTTTAACTGATTTTTGCAGTATCGACTTAAATTACATACAATTTTATGGCGTTCAAATCAATGTTTCCAGTAATCTATGGAGGTAATGCGACGTATATGATGAGCGTTGTTTAGGTTTTAATCCTAGTATATTTTAATATGATTTTTATTTATTTTTTTTAATACATATTTACTATTTAATTAAAAAAATTTTTTTTATATAATTTCAATGTTGTTATATATTGTATTATTTGTTGTATAGATGCCTTTTAAAAATATTTTATTACCTAATATAGTATTATATCAACATTTCCTTAACGTTCACAAATTGTTTGCCTCACCAGCCATAACATCCACTGGTGCCATCACTGGTTGAAAGCTCAACACATAAACGAAACAAAAATGAATAATATTATAACCCCGAAAATGAATCATAACCCGAATGAAAATCACTTTAATAAGTTATTATTGACTTTGATTTGTTAGTATTTTTATTTCATGAATATTGGATTTTAGTTCAATGTAAACCAAATTTCTAGCGATTTTTAGCCCGTCACACTGCGGATAACCTTTATGTAACTACTTACAGCGCTACAGTATTTAAAGGAGGAGTACAGGTAACAAAATATTAATACAGTAGAGTCGCGATAATTTGAAGTTGAAGGGGGATAAAAAAATTCACTTCTAGATATGTATTATTCGAAATACCTAACTCGATTTCACAAAAATTAAATCAAAACTTCGAGTTATGTAATGAAATATAATTTTAAAATTTTACGATAAAAAACGTTATGATAAATATCTGTACATAAATGTTATAAAAAACTAAAATTGATACAATGGTGTTATAAGTATGTACATATGTATTATTTATTAGATATAGTTGAACACTGCTGGTTTTGATCTATATTGTCACCTTTATATTGTGTTCAAATGTTTTTAAAATATCCGTCTTATTTTTTTAAAATGTTGACAGCGTAGTATTTGGTGGAATATTAAATTCTTCGCGATGTCTTGTTTTTTCCGGTTACCTTTCTCCACCAATTATATCACATACATTTTGTCAGCTATAGTTATAAATAATTTAATTTTCGTTTTTGAGACATATTTAAAAACATACTAACCAGTACAAACTTACTGTTATTGTGCATGCGCTAATAATAATCAGTTTATACCCTACTCTTTAGTATACAGTACTCAAGTAGATAAAACATAATATGTTTACGAAATCACGTTTGAAATATACTAAGTTATTGCAGTTGTACCCCCACTCTATAGTACTATGACTTGAAGAAATTAAAATGGCAGCGTAGCGGGCGATGTTTTGATTGGCTGATAAAATATCAAAATTGGTGGACATTTAATGTACTCGTATTATGTAACATAAAGTATAAATTACTAATAAGTGTAAAATAACTTAAATAATTATATATTTAACGAATAAGTCGAATATTTTGTTCATTGAAACTGTATATTATATTTATTTAAATTGATTTTATATATAATTGATAACCATTCTGTGGTAATGATAAGAAACTTTACCCTTACGCTGCCACTTTATTTTTGTCATAACAACAGAGGCTATTTGCAATAACCTAGTATATTTCAATCATGTACGAAATACCCAGAATACCCGTATACAACAGATATTAATAGTATATACTTCCAAGGAAGCTATTTATCACAATTTTATATTCGAATTAACATAGTGCGGACTGGAAACGACGGATTAATACGTGCAGACAAATTGTTCCGGTAAATATCAAGTTGGGGGAATCTATGCGATTAAAACGCCGCCTAGTTTATAGTTTTGATAACATATTCGTACGCAAACTATATATATGCTACGTATGTGTGGTATGGCATACGTTCGCTAGGATCGCATGATAGATTATCGCTTAGATTGCCCCACTTACTAATTTCACCGTAACGTAATGTGATCACATCACTATCACCCGTCCGCCTTCCTTGTCGTTTCCAGTCCATACCGTCTTAGTTCGTGACATGACTTACAATATAGGTACATCGAGTGTTATGAGAATTTCCAAGGGGAATCAGAAAAAATCGAGTCGTCAAGTTTTTCAATATAATAATATACATATTATTTATTTGTTCAAAAACTGTAATGTACTGCCGAAGGATTGAGGATCATTATAATAATAATAATAATATTATACTGTCTGTATAGACAGTGTTCAGTAATGGTAGGCCACCGGATATGCAGTCCTGTATGCAGCCGGGTAGTAGGTATTCTCGTATTTGCCGGGCCAGTATTTGCCGTCGTCTTGATAGTAGCTCGGGTAAGCGGCGTACCCTGCGGGGTAAGTGGCGAATGTGGGGGCGGCGGCGGCGTATGATGTCGCTGCGGGGTATGTGGCGGCCGAGTAGCTGTACGGGTAACCGGGGTAAGCGGAGTACGCGTACGGGTATGCGGCTGGTACCGAGGCGGAGTAAGACAAAACCGCTGTAATGAAAGAGAAAAAAAAGTTTGATTAATTATAAAATAATTCTAAATATATAAAATATAATGTTTCGTTTGACGTGTCTGTGCCTAGAATCGAAATTCGGATACGTATTTTTTTTTTTTTTTCAAATATATAGAGGTGTATTGAATTCAACATTTAGATGCCGAACCGAATTCTGAAGTTCAAGAGCGAACCCGAACTTATAGAGTTTGTTTGTAGAACTCGAACCAAATTTCGAAAATAAGCAAAAAGTAAAAAAAAAGTTTATCAACAACGAATCTAAACACTTTTTACAAAAAAAAAATCTAATACTTCCTTGAAAACGTAAATAATATGCAAAAAAACAGGTCTTCTTCTTTTTTTTGTCGACCTAACTGTCAAATTCGTATATAAAAAAAAAAAATAGTTCGTCCTAATTCTACTCAAGTTCGAATTTTTTAATAAACTTCGGGTTTGGTTTAACTTTTTAAAACTTAAGTTCGACTTTTGAACTGTGAACTGTTCGACTCAAATCTAATATATATACCAATCAGTGTCGGTTCAAGAGGGCGGAGGGAGCAAAGTGTGATCCTGCACCAGGCCTCGTAAAATTCTAAAAATAGATGATTTCTTGAAAAAATTTTTAAAAAGTTTACAAAATACCTATTTTTTTTTTTTTGCTTATTTCCTTTTTTTTGGAATCGATTTACTCTTCGGTCCCCCGTGAAAATAGCGAAAGACCTTTTCTTTCTTTTTGCTGCGCAAATTCTAGCGCTGGCACTGTATATATATATATAATATAAATATAATATTATATCAATCATAAAATAATCAAATAAATGTTTTCATTCTATCAACGTTATATATATATATTATATACTAGCGCATAATAATATATACTAATGATAAAACTTTTTCCAACTAACTTTTCAATAGTTTGCAGTCATTATTCAATAACAACTATACGAGTGTATGGTCTCTTTGGGTTTTCCATACTTTTTGAACACATTGAAACAATGCTTAATTATATGTGCATATTACATAGTGCGCACCTATACCCATATTCAAATCGAGCTTTTAAATAACAAATTCCTTAACATTTTGAAACTCATTTCGTGTCATTGTGTTAGAAACTTTTTGGAATTTTATTACAGTCCTCTCGGGCTTTCGAAAAGAGTTTCCGTGTACAATAAAGTTGAGCTAGAGAGTAGAGACTGAAATATGTAAATTGTTTCTAACAATTCGATAATGTGTATACCTATACGAATTATTGATTTTTTTTTTTCCAAGTTAAACCCTCCGGGCATGCCACTGAATTCAAATCGAATTTATAGATTGAAAAATGTAAAACAAAACAGAAAAAACTAGTATACGCCTTCCGCTTATCAAATGTTTTATATACTTACGAATCGGGGCTGCGGCGATGTATGCTTGTTTCTTCACTCTTGCTCCGTTATCAGCGGAATTTGTTTCTTCGGCGGTAACGGTGTACACGGCCATGGCGAAGAATATCTGTCGGAAGAAATAAATTCGTTAATAACACCGATAGTGAGGAATAAATAGTAGATTTGAATAAGAGTTCTAAAATTTAAGAAAAACGCCTTCCAAAAATACGATTTGACACTCTAAAAAATGTTGTCTTAAATTTATTTTCAATATGTATGTATAAATATCATAACTGAACCGTATTATAGATATCACCAAACAGAATGCAGTTAAAACGAATTTTCTCGAAATATCTCTAAAATTTAAATTAAATGTTTTTAGGCAAACTTTAGCTCCGAAACATTATGATTTAGAAACGTATATTTCGAATATGACCATGTTGTTAAAACATTTTCTAAACGCAAATTTTCCGGCCCTAAAATATTATTAGAATATTTTTCTTTTTACTTGGAAAATTTTTTAGGAACATATTGAATTGTTACATATTATGAAGTTCCTATACGATATTTATAATATACTATAATATATATATATATAAATGTATAGGATATTATTTAGGATATTATAGAATGAAATTCTGTTGTATAATACTTCTGTGTTGTCATACAATAGTATTTCCAATGGATTAAAATTAATATATTACAAATGAAATATTATATATTTATGTATAAGACGTTATAACGTTGTTTATCTATTGATATACTTCGAAATGACTTTTAGATGATATTAAATGATTAAGACTAAACGGAGAAAGGATAATTTTCGATTGTTCTGACATCCGATGAGGTCGAATATAGTTTCGATAGTGTTATGAACATGAGTTTTTTTCGAGGGCACCGTTAAATTTGAAAATCGATATTAAACTACGAATATTCGACAACACCATTACGTTTGTATATACACGTGCATCGTTTAAGTCACTCACCAGATACTTGAAAGAAGCCATTTCGGGTTCGGCGATAATTTCTTCTTGGACGACAAATCTGCAAACTTCAACCAGCGTGGTCGATACGTGTGTGCTCGGGATATATGGCGTATTTCGATGTGGGCTACCGCGGACTTTATATCCGATAGTACGCGATATCTATCCCCCGACGAGTTTTCTCCCACTTTGCTGACCAACAGGGCGTTTCCCGTCCAAAAAGTCAAAATCCGGATCGTTCCGAGTGGTTTTGGCGTGGTTCTTGACCTTGGTCGCGCGGACAAGAGGGCTCGCGACATTAAAATAATTAAAATACGAAAAAAAAAAAAAAAAATTAAAATTAAAATTAGAAGAAAAAAATTAAAAATAAAACGTTTAAAATATATCGTGATAAATAATGAATAATATGGAAGGAAAAATATCGTTAGGCGTTGCCGGACATATTACAGACGTGGGTTGATTCTGGATTCAAATACGAAACCGAATCCCAAAGCCGAGCGCTCGCCGAGCTCGGTGTAATACTATACGGTCTGCGCACGACAAATTATTTCAAGCCCTTTGGGCATTCGGCCGCCGGGGAGCGTATAGGATGGCTCGTCCTTGGACCGACGTGTACGGTCATTGGCATTATTTATACATTGCATGTAAATAATATTATGCATTTATATGAAATATAATAACGTAAATATAATATATAGCGTATTGTTATAAGTACGGTGATTTTTTTTTTTTTTTTTCAATCAAAAAATATTTTCATTATCGTACAGGCTCCAATATAATGGTTTAATCGTTAAAAATATATTTCGTTTTGTCGCGACGAGAGACTGTATGCATTATGGCTACATTATTATAATGTGCATTGTACACGTTTCGGGTCTTAATTTCGAAAAATCAACTCGGAAAATCTACGTATAATCTGTTTAATACGATCGAATAATTCGAACGATCGTGGTAAAAAGGGACATATGAAAATCCCGATAATCTTCATTAATTTTCCCGATAATAAAACGAGAACGTCTTTAGAAATTATTAATGAGTCGATTCGCGTATAAACGCAAATTTACCTCTTATTTCTTCATAATATAGATGTATGTATACAAGGCACGCACGTTTATCCGTATTGAAATATAATACCTACTGCAATTTTGTTTCCAAAAAATGTGTACCAATAAGTTTAAAAATGTTTACTATGAAAATATTACATACATATATCATAATATCCATACACTGGTTAGGTTAAATTTAACTCTAGTAAATAATAAATTATGTTTTATCTTCCAAATCAACTCAATTTTTAATGAAAAAAAAATTTTTTTTTTTTTCAGTGTACTCATCGTATATAATATATGTGTTGTACAGAGTGATTCTTTCATCGTGCTATTATAATTTACCCCGTGAATATTTCTATTTCTTTTTAATTTTTAATAAATAATAGTCAATTTTTCACTGTTTTTAGATTCTGAGCAAAGCGAGGAATGTGTATTATTTTACCATTGATGTGTTTTTTTTTTTGTCTGTACCCAAAAAATCTATAAGACAAAGTGCTTCGATCATTACATGTAACACTATTTAATGGTAGAAAATTCCTTTTAATTGGTACTTAAGAGAAGTAATTTTTAATTTTTTAATTTTTTCGATAAAGTGTAAGAAAAAACTAGGTATCAAAAAATCAACATAAAAATTGGAAAACACGATTGTGGTAAAATTCTTTATAACTCCGAAAATATTAATGCTGGAGGCTTGAAATTTTCACCACAAACGTATATAACTGTAAAATATAAATAAAAAAAATATATAAAAATTTTTTTTTCCAATTTTAGGCTATTTATAGCAATATTCAAATTTGGGATATTTAATTCATAATATAGGCTTAATTTTAATTTTTAAGACCTGAAAATAGAATACAGTATTAAAAGTATGCCATTCTAGCTACATACAATAAATTTTAAAAATCGGTAAGTACGTACAATATTTTTAATAGCCATTAAAATTTTTTTTGAATACCCATTTAATTTTTTTGATATTTCGGTATAAAATGTGTTCGAATTCCGTGGAAATAATGGATCTATAAACTTGAGATTTTCACCAAATTCGTATATTAACAAAAAATTATTATTAACATACAACCCCTTAAAAAAAAAAAGTGTGTAAGGTGCTCTTAAGCAATATAATATATTATATAAACGTAAATTGCACTGTATAGTAGCCAACAAATAAAATAAAATATAAACCACATAATGATATCGGATATTGTCAATCACTTGAATCTAAAATATACTGTGTATGTATAGACATACACCGTATATATAGAGAGTATTAAAGTTTTCCTTAGTATCTAAAATAGTGTTAAAAAATAATGTTTAAATAATTTTCTTTAAATTACATTAAAGTATTTGAATCGGTCCTAATTAATTGAAATAAATCGTATTTAAGTATATTTTGTATTTCTTTGATTTTTTTCGATTTAAACCCATAAATACTGTTGTACATATTGAACGTTTAGTTATATATGAAAATACATACGCCAGTGGAAATTTTAGTAGGTAAGTTCTTATACATAAATATGTATAATATATATATTTACTTATGAGTATTAATATACGTATAATGTATATGGCAGAGTATATTACATTGTTTAACTAAATTACACGTATATATTTTATTTGCCAAATTCGTCTAATTTAAATTTAAATTTGGTATTTTTACTTTTTAGAATAATTTTGATTTTCTGATATTCTAAAAAATATTTCAAATAAAAAAAATATTACCCATATAAGAGGCTAAATAATTTTGTAAAAACAATAATATGTAAATACTCTATTGTTATAACCTAATGAGTTTTCTTGTATTTTAATAAGGTCAAATAATTCAGTTAAATTATTTCACCTAAAACACAACAACATAATTTTCAAGTTTGTATCTTTCTCCCATTACCATTATGATTTCGACCTTGCAGGGGGCTTCATCGAAATTCAAAGATTAGGAAAGGAGAATTGACATAACTTGTAAAAGTAGCGGTCAGAGAGGAAGATAGGTATAACTTGTAAAAGTAGTGACCTTTAAGGAAACTGACATAACTCGGAAAAGTAGCGGTCAGGGGGAAGTAAGGCAGTTGGAAATGTAGTTTGACTGATCCACCGCTATTATAAAGCATATGGTCACAGCACTACTACGGTAGGATATTTCCGATTTCAAATCTCTTATTGGTATATAGGAGAAGGAGAAATCGGAAATGGGGTGTCGGTCTGGCTGACTTTGACTTGCGTTGTGGGGGGAGGGTTCTGTCTCAAGCTTGAGCTTCTTCCAGAGGGTTGGATGTTTAAGGAGTTGTGAGGTGGTGAGGGGGTGAATTTATGGTTTTTTGAATTTTAGAAATTGAGAGGACGGTTTCTTTTGTGGCCGTTGAGTAGGCCTGGGCGGGTTGAGGTTGACTTGATGTGTGGAAAGGGGGACGAAGTGATCGACTGTTGGAGTTTGGTGGAATTGGAATTCACCATTCCAGGCTAGGTGCTTTTGCTGGTTTAAGATTTTAATACGTTTGAGATTTATTTTCGCTGTACGGGGTCTTAGGTTTGTTGGGTCCAGGAAAATGGTCTTGGTTTGTCGAGGATGGGTGATCTACCGAGGTTTCTTAAGTTGTGATTATCGGAAATGGAGTTTCGGTGGAACATTGCAATGGATTGGTTTAGGATATTATTTTTGATTGATTTTACGCCGAACTGTTTGAGAAGGATTGTGTTGCGGAGGTAATTGGGCATATTCGATATTATTCTGAGGCCAATCGTCTGGATTGACTCCAAACGACGCCATTTGGCGGGAATGGTGAACGGTGCCCAGGCGGCGCCCGCGTAGGTGACGATGGGTGTTATGTACATTTTGAGGAGTCTGATACGAGTGGTTAACGATAGTGGACTTTTTTGGTGTCGGTCTGCCTTTGCGTGGGGGACGACCTAAGGGTCTTATCTATTCCAGGCTTTTGCCTCTACTAGTGGGATGAGTTAAGTTAATGATTTATTTGGGTTTTAGGATGTTTGTTTTGGGATTATTTTATTTTGT